>JAYXIM010035103.1:0-284187 GCA_037575425.1 Anastrepha fraterculus | reverse complement strand
CCCAGCGCTGTATGAATTGACGTGAATTCAGTGCAAAGTTTGGAACTTGGATTTACACGGCTTTTGCTATACTGCAAACTGTGATTGGTTGGACGTCTAAGCCACAAGATAATTCTGCAATTTTCAAACAAAACCGACGCAACGCGGCCGAGCATCAGTTTTTGAGGCCGAACCGAACACTTTACAGGGTCCCAAAAATAAATAAACAATCAGTCTGCGCATTTTCATATCGGCACCAAAACCACTATTTTAATATTTTTTTTAACTTATTTTTTTTTTTGAGCAGTGAGGTAAGGTTTAAATTACCACTTACAGCGGCCGTCGTCTGCTGCGTCGAGTGGTGTGCCACTAAAAAATCCCTCCTCTTCCTCACCTGGATGTTTCCTCTGCCCCGAAGCTACAGTGGCATTTAATCGAAGACAGATAAGATCCAAGTAGGTATTCTAATAAAGACTGCCTCTTCTACTTTGCCTGCGTCCAGGGTCGCTAGTTTTGGAGCCAGCATCACGCTATTGGCTCATCTTCTAATTAGGTAGGTAGGTTAGGGTTGATGTGCAAGACTCGCTCTTTGTACGTGCCAATAAGTTGCCAATAAGTTGCCAATTTTCAGACTACCTAGACTATCTTCGAGATCTTTGCGATCTTATTTTTATCTCTCACATTTGTAGAATGTGCGATCTGCAACCTCAATCGGTGCATCTCCGTAAATGCATTCAGAGATTTCCGTTTCCCCTATTTTATTTATATATTTGCGGACGCCAAAGCCGAGGGTTGGTGCGTGACTACCATTTTTCCTAATAGCGGTCGCCCCTCGACAGGCAATGGCAAACCTCCGAGTGTATTTCTGCCATGAAAAAGCTTCTCATAAAAAAACCATTTGCCGTTCGGAGTCGGATTAAAAGTTTATAAGTCTCTCATCATCCACGTCCTACTGTATGAGCTTTACGGCGACATAGCACAGCGAATAAAGATCCAGCGGCTGCGTTGGCTGGGTCATGCCGTTCGAATGGATACAAACACTCCGGTTCTGAAAATATTCGATCCGGTACCAGCTGGTGTTATCAGAAGAAAAGGATAAGATTAGGTGGAGAAGCAATTGGCTTCGCTGTGAAAAAGAAACAACGGGTGCGCTTTGTTAAACTCGGCCAAAATCGCTTAAGCTATTATCGCGCCAATCCAGAAGAAGATGAGCCAGCTTATCAACATTTTCACCTTGCCAGCAACACTATCTACCGGTACAGAGCCAGAGCCGTTACTCAACAATTGTCCACTAGCTACACTCGTTGAAGAAGCAGATGGTATTTCAGAAAAATAAAAACTCACTTTTTGTTGATTGTTAATATAATACTTTTTGAACAACGAATTTTAAGAAATGTTCGGTCAAAATTCGTCTCCGAACTGAAAATTTGTGGCCGAACAGGGCCGAAGCGCGGACCTTCTCTTCAGCTAACGAATTTTTGTAAACACAACGCATGATTTGGATTTGTAGCTTCATTGCTGAGCCATAAAAAATAGGTAGCTAGGTAGTTTAGATGGAAAGAGTACCGAGGATGCACTACAGGTAGTATTAGAGTGTCGGTTTGATACCATACCTGCGAAAAATTTCAAACACTTGAAGAAAGAAAACCCATCTACAGCCATCTAGTGCTGTTGACGTAGTGGAGGAGGGAAACAGGATCTAGGCTGGAGAACTGCTACAGGCTATCCCCAAAAGGCGCACTAAAGAACTTCAAGCCCGCGAGAACCTCAAGATCCGAAAATCTGCAAAGAAAGCGTTGAACATTCTCATTCTCTACAGGATCCGCACAGCTTCTGCAATGGTGGTTGTACGGAAGTCCAAGATTTTCCGCCTGAATTCCAATCACCCAGTGACCGGTGGCCAGCGCTATGAGTTCGGAATTTGAGTAGCGTGGGATCCCTGGCACTTTAAACGTCCTGCTTCTGTCTTCTTATCTGATAAGATAGAACTCCATCTGTCTTATGCTTTTTTAAGAAAGAAATTTTGCAGTAACATTTTAATACTATTCTTAGACTCCTTTGTTCCTATGCTGTGGGACCCAGAAAGGGAAATATTTCCTGCACATTCGAGACGTTTGATCTTCTTCCTTGACCAGAAGTGGCAGCGACAGGGCCTTGATCTCAGCTTGACTATAGGAAAAAAATTTTATATCTCCCTCCCAACAGCGATTCCTAAGCATTTTGCATGCCGGCAGGATCACGAAGGCCTCTGCTTGAAAAACACTAAAGGTTTTCGGCAGTTTAAAGGACACTGAAATATTGGCTGATCTATAAAAAACCCTCCCGCTCCAACTTCTGATTCCATATCAGTGAAAACAGAGGTACCTATGTCCTTGCAGACTCTTCCCTCCTTTCAATCCAGACTACTTGAAAAGGTAGCCCCATCAGAACCCTGTTTACGGATGGAGAGATCTGTACGAAGTACAGAGAATGAAGGAGAAATCTGTTTCACAACGATACCATGTTCTACAGGAGATTGCCTCCAGAGGCTAACCTGCTTCAACCTAATAGCGCCCTGAACGGCAATGGATTGAACTTGAAGATCAACGGGGAAATAAGTGCAGAATGGCTTTAAAGGCGGCAGTGGGGCATGTTCAACACGTCCCAGTAGTTTAGTGGTGTTATAGCCGTTTCGAAGAGCTACCCACTAAACTAGGCAGGCAGTTTTTTAAATAATTTTTTTTTATATTTTCATGGTTCGAATATCCCACTCTTTGTGAAATTCTAATAATATAAAGAATAATAAAAAAGAGCAATAAAATAAAAAAGAATAATAAAAAAGAACAACAAAGGTTTGCATTACTAATGAAAATATTTGTTTTTACTCCATTTACACATTTTTACAAACTTGGTATTTCCCCTTTAGATCTTAGTTCTCAACACTTCCGGCAAGTGCATGAACAAATGCAAATACAAATACAAATAGTTATAAGCCAATGGAACTGCAACGGTAGCAGAAAATTAGCCAGCATGAGCTTCATATCACTAAGCACCAGCCGAATGAGTAATTGATGCCGCCGCTGACTACTAAGTGACCTGTTAGTGCCAAACTAATTGGCTAATGAAAAATTTTTGGCAAGCAAAAACAACTCTAAATTAGTGCTAAAAATGGTTCGCCCCTTTGGTGGGTAATTTGAATTGAATTGAAAGTATTTATTATAATTATTTCCGTTTTTCAACTTTAAATTTACAGTGTTAAGGCATTTGTTTATTTTTGCGTGTGGCTAATCGGAAAAGGCGAAAATTGCATCAGAATAAACAAGACATACAAAGCTAGAGAACGGAAAAAATGTTCTAACGATGAAGGTCAAGTAAAAGTTTGATTGTTTTCGGCTTTAGGTAAGAATTAGATAAACTAAGAAAAAAATAATAATAATTGGCACTAATTTTTGTCGATACAAATGAATATGCGCACGTGTCAGTGGGCAGGTACCCATACTTGTGATTTTAGGACATACATATGTACATACTTACATATATGTGAACTACCGAATAAACTATTCAAGTTGTTTTTGTAATAACATAATTAATTATGATATGAAGAATGGTAAAATTTTTCAGTAAGATGTATATTTCATTTAAAAAGAAAAAATATTGGCCAACAATTAAATTTTCGAATTTTCGCCATAGCGGTGTTCAACACACACTTGCGCTTCTAAGTCGATGGAGACACGAATCGCATTCCCCTAACAAAAAACCGACATTCTTGAGCGCATCAACCATCCAGTATTTAGAACTGAGTTAGGTAGGTGAAGTGGTTGAAGTGCCAGTCTCCTCAAGTAGAACTGAAGCGCCGTTTTGACACCATTATGAGACCTTCAACAGGCCTATAGCAGAGCTGTTCATATAATGGAGGAGATTGATGGGATTTAGGTTGGCGCACTGCCCCAGATTGTCGAAGAAAGGAGCGCCCAGTGACCTTAGTCGTCTAGCTGCCAAACCCGGACATTTACAGAGAAAATGCTCTACAGTCTCCTTCTCAGAAAGGTCCCCACAGCTTCAGCAATGGAGGTTAAAAAGAACCCTAGCTTTTCCGCGCGTATGCCGATCGTCCAGTGACCAGTGACGTCACAGCTACGAGTTTGGAAATTGAATAGCGAGGAGTCCAAAGGACTTTCTGAGTCCTTCGTATATTGTACTGGGGCCAAAGTGTTTTCGAAATAGCACATGGAGAAATGGAGCTCCATCTTTTCTGGGCTTTCCTAAGAAATAATTTGTACAGTTCCCCTTTAACAACTGTCGGGGGGATTTCTCTGAGACAAAGTCCTCTTCCTGGCAAGCTCATCAGTAATTTCATTTCCCTCTATGTTCCTATGTCCTGGAACCCAGATCAGAGAAATGTTACCTGCACAGCCATGAGGTTTGATCTTCCCTTACAGGAGTTTACTAATTTCGTTCTGCACCATGGCGCCGTCAGAGCCTTGATCGCGACTTGTCTACCGGAGAAAATGTTAATATCTCCCTCGCTCCCGCGTTCCCTAAGCACTTTGCATGCCTGCAGGATCGCAAAGACTTCTGCTTGAAAAACAATAGGATTATTCGGCAGTTTAAAGGAGATAGATAAATTGGCTGATTTAGAGAAAACCCCTGCTCCGACTCCCGATTCCATCTTGAAACCGACAGTGAAGGCAGAGGTGCAGATTTCCCCTCGATCCAATTCTGCCTATTTGGAAAGATTGTCCTGACACGACCCTCAAACTTTAGTTTGCGGATAGAAAGATCTGTTCGAAGTTCGGAGAAATACGGTGTTAACTGCTCGAAAATACTACCATGTCCCTTGAGGGATTGCCTCCAGAGCCCAACCTCCTTTAAACTGATTGCACTTTGAGCTGCATTGGAAATAAAATAAAGTCGATGGGAAGTAAGTGCAAACGGACATTCAGGGCAGCACTGGGGCAAGTTTAACATGCTCCGGCGATGCCAATGCAAGCAGTCCTTTGCGCCCTACCTACTTTAGTGATATTATAGCCTTTCCGAAGAGCTTCGCACCAAAACAGGCAACCATACGTTAAAATTGGCAGAACCCCTGCGTTGTACATCCACAGCACGACCTGTGGCTTGCGTCCCCATTTTTTACCGAACATAGATTTGCAGGCGAGCATTTTCCACCAAGGGAGGAGTGGACCGGGGGCAACACCTGGGGACAGGGCCTCGTTAACCTGTTCACGGATGGCTCGAAGTTGGACGGTAGGGTTGGAGGAGGAGTATTCTGCAAAGAGCTCCCCATCAAACTCAAATTCAGGCTACCGGATCACTGCAGTGTGTTCCAAGCAGAGGTGGCCGCAATTAAAGAAGCAGCTGACTGGCTACTTACTTGCGTAACAACTGTTAAGAGGGTAAATATTTACTCCGATAGCCAAGCGGCCATCAAGGCCCTAGGCTCTATTATGGTGCATTCGAAGCTGGTCAGGGAATGCCTGGTCTCACTCTCGATTGCATCAGAATTCTTCGACATAAAGATAATTTGGGTACCTGGTCACAGCGACATTGCAGGAAACTGCGAAGCCGACGAGCTGGCCAGACAGGGGACCTGTGAGGCAATGTGCCCGCGAAAGGAGAGGATCGGGATCCCCTTGACAACCTGCGCTCTACTCCTGGAAGGCTGGGCTATGCACCAACTCAGCGAACGCTGGGCAAGTACACGAACGTGTAGGGTCGCGAAGTCCTTCTGGCCACGTTTAGATAGGAGGCGTTCGAGGGATATCCTGGGAATGACAAAATGTCATCTCTCAAATTTCGTGGGCATCATCACGGGGCACTGTCCGCGAGGTACACATGCCGTGAGACTCGGAATCACTTCGAGTCCTTTTTGCGACAGCTGCATGGAGGATGAGGTGGAATCATCTCAGCATATGCTCCTTAGCTGCCCTGCCTTCGCGGGACTAAGATTCAAGTATCTTGGTTCTCATTTCTTTTCTGCGCCTGTTGATATAGCAGGTGTTAATAACAAAAATCTGATGAACTACATCAGCAGCATAATGAGGTTAACACAACCGCGGACTAGTCACCGTTCGTAGTCCACAATCACTCACCACTCCCCCCATCCCTTCCCTTCCTCCCCCTTCTCTGTCCTCAAATGGTATCACAAAGGACGAACCAAACTATTTCGTCCAAGTGGGCCCTACTCTCTGGGCAACCATTATAACCTAACCTAGATTTGCAGGAGTAGAAGGCTATACTGGCCTTCTGGGGTTTGGGGTCAAGTGTCACTCCAAGATACCTGACTTCCGATGAAAGCGGGAGAACGTGGTTGTTTAATTTGGGAAGTCGAAAGGATGGGGGTTTATATTTTCTGGTAAATAGCACCAGAGTTGACTCGGAGGCCACAAGTGGTAGCCCAGCGATTGAGCACAGCCAGTGACATTTCCAAAATCTCAGCCATGGCTGAGGGAAGCGGTCCCGATATCATTAGGACCAAGTCAGCAGCGTATGGTACTACCTTAACCCCACCCTTATTTAGCATTATCAGAACTTCGTCAATACCAACTAGCCAAAGTAGGAGTGAAAGGACACAACCCTGAACTTGGCCGCAAAATGCCCCATACCGAAAAGTCGCTCCGGTTTGCAATTAGTGAGCGTAGTAAATTGTGTAGTGTTGCCTGTCAGCCTAAGTTGGGGAAAATGAAATTCATTATTGAAACGGTGACAGACCATAGACGTTTCAACAGGATTTGGGACCGTCTCACGAAGCTCGACTGAACCAATAATGGTTAAAAAACAACGCTCCGAACTTCATAACGTCCACACAATTACTCTCAAATTCAACAGACGCGAATCTGATGGATTATTCTCCTCAGGCCATTTTGAAGAGCAAAGTTCGAACTAAAAGATTCACCAGTTTCGAGGCGCTGAACAAAGCCATTGTGCGCGAGTGGGACAAAATACCTGCAAGTCACATTCGGCCAGTTTGCGATTCGTTTCTGCACCGTCTCAAAGACCAGACCAGTCCAGGCAAAAGGTGGTCATATCGAGCAAAAGTAAATTGATTCTTAATTTTGTATTATTTTCACACATTTTTTCCTTTGAATTGAGTAAACTAAAAGTTAATTTTCCAAACTAAATTTATAACCTTTTTAATTGGTTACATTTCGCGTGCCGGACCTTGTATACAGGGTTTGATTGAAAAGTAATAAGCCTTCCCGCACGGAGCGTCTGCCAAGCGATCAACCGAGTCGGCTGGTGGGGGAAAATGATCGTTGGCCCTTCCCCTTCCACTAGAAACCGGTCCCAGTTCGCTGGCAACAGCGGTGCAGTCAACATCGTTCCGCGCGTAAAAGCTGTTGGAGCAACGTTACTCGATCAAATTTTGCGTAAAGCTAAACAGTTTGTACCTCCAGGAAGCACTGTAAACGCGGCATTTTACAAAGAAGTGCTCCTTCGGCAGAAAAACCGCGTCGCCCGGGTTCGGCTCGACCTCGTCAACAATTGGACCCTTCATCACGACAATGCCCCGGCGCACATCACCTTCCTCTGCACCTCTGCATTGTCCAAGATGGGGGTTCCGGTGCTTCCCCACCCTCCCTACAGCCCAGACCTGTCCCCTCCGGACTTCTTCTTGTTCCCGCGCCTGAAAAGAAAGCTGAAGGGGAGGCGTTTCGACTCCATCGAGGCGATCCAAAAAACTGTGACAGCCGAATTGAACACGATTCCGGCGGATGAGTTTAAAAAATGTTTCCTGCAGTGGAAGGACCGCCAGAAGGTGTATTTACCAGCAGTGTATTGACGCTCAAGGGTCCTATTTTGAAGAATATTAGTTGTATAAGCCAAAAGGTTTAATAAAACTGCTTAAAAAAAATAAGGCTCATTTCTTTTCAATCAACCCCTGTATTCACCTTAACAACATATTTCTCTTCGAAATGTATCTACAAATGTATTGAAATGTAATATTTTAACTCTCTTTTTCATTTATTCTAAAAACACTTACCATAGGCAAAATAAAAAATATAGAATAGAGTTTTTTAAAAATCAAATTAGTGATATTTATGGATTAATTTTTCAAGAAATGAAAAGGAGGGAAAATATTTTTGCAATGATACCTTAAAAGTCTAAATCGGTCGAAATTTGGTTATTCAAGTTGCCCATAAGCCTATCTTCCAAAACAGGGGCAAAAATAGCACCAAAACTCTCAATCTCATGATTCCACTGATTCAATTTTTTAACATTTTTACGCAGACTTTTTGAGCTTAAACTCTCTTCTTTGTATTTAAGTACAGGGTGGGCCATACAGCGTTTGTTTTTTGAACCACCTATTTTTTTGAGAATGGTAACACAACTGGCATGTCAAATATGTTCATAATTTACATAAAGGTTTGGCATTTACGAAATGGGACGCTATACGCTTGAACAAAATTGGGAAATATTGAAAACCTATTTCCAAAGTGGTGAGTTTCTTCTTCTTTCCTGATTTTCACATCGATGGCTACGTCAATAAGCAAAATTGTCGGATTTGGGGCTCAGAAAATCCACACGTTACTGTAAAGCAAATGCATCCACAACGAGTCACTGTTTGGTGCGGTTTTTGGTCTGGCGGCATCATCGGGCCATTTTTTTTTCGAAAATGAGCGAGGAGCCGCGGTTACAGTAAATGGCGAGCGTAACCGTGACATGCTCAACGAGTTGTTTCCAAAAATTGAAGAGGATGACATAGACGACATTTGGTTTCAACAGGACGGTGCAACTTGTCACACTGCCAAAGTTACACTCGAACTTTTGGCTACCGTTTTTGAAAACCGATTGAAAGCCGAAATTCCGATATCAATTGGCCGCGTCGGAGCTGTGATTTAAGCCCGTTGGACTATTTTTTGTGGGGAGCCGTTAAGGACAAATGCTATGCGAACCATCCAGAGACGATTGATGCTTTAAAACACGAAATCGAAGTTGCCATTTATGAAATTGGAGCCCAAACAATCGAAAATGTGCTTAAAAATTGGGTTGATCGAATGGCCTACTGTAAAGCCAGTCGTGGCAGCCATTTGAACGATATTATTTTTCATTCATAAATGACAATGTTCAATCTTCAACATAAAACAAAAAGTTTGAAAAAATATTGATTAGTTTTTTTTTATAGCCGATTCAAAAAGCAAATTTTACATGGCCCACCCTATATTTTTTGTATTAAAGTATTTTTAAAAACAAATTTTATTTAAAAAAAATTCTATTTTTGGGAGTATTTTCAAATCGGACCAGCTCACGTAAATCTTAATATTTTTCCGAATCGTTTGGCAACGTTCTTAAAACATAATATAATTTATAGTTCCGGAGAAATGTACATACGAGTATATATGTAATTATAAATTTAATTTCAACACTTACACAGCCCACACAATGTATGCCGCCTTGGAAAGGAATCCCATTTTGGATATCTTGACCTGCACTCTTTCGCAGTAACAGAATTAGCTGAACTAAAGATGGCCGCTCCAATGGATGTATTAGATGCAGCTTTGCATAATATGCCCAGAGCACAGGGTGCCGCTGTAAAGGCATGCAAATCGCGCCCGCTAGCGACACAACAGCAACAATCAACAAAACACACCGGCTTATCGCTATGCGACGCGCGACCGCTGCCAACATGTGCGGCTGATATCACCCCGGGCGGTGCTTTTTGTATTTGCAGATATGTGTTAACAAATCTTTTCAGTTTTTTATTATAATTTGTTTTATTGTTATTATTTTGTTGCGTAAAATCGTATTGCTCACTTGCGCCCTTTGTTTTTATCACAACTTCACTACCAGAGATAAAGCACTCCAATTATTCTGTTTATTTTACAATATTTTATATAATTGTGTTTTTTCTTCTTCTACTAAATACATACATAAATCGTGAATAATTGTGGTTGTAATTGTATTCATTTCTTATAAAAAAAAACAACAAAACACAAATGTTTATGCATGCATTTAAAGCCGGTTGCGATAAATTTTATAGGAAATTGTCCATATTTATATATACCTCGCAGGCGCCTGTTAAATGAAACCATTTGCCTTAAGTAGATTTAATTAAAAACATATACATTTTTTTATAGCTGCATAGATAATGAATTTTGCGTAAGCGCAAGTGTCCTTCACAGATATAGAAGGTGCGTTCTAAAGTAAGCCACACATTTTAAAAATAATAACAAGGAAAACTTTTTCTTTTTAACCGATTTATTTTATAGTCAGAATAGTCTTTTCCTAACTCAGTACAGCAATACAGCAATAAAGTCAGTGTAAAAGAACAAAGCTAACACTTTATAAGGCTCTCATTATGCTCGTCCTCTCGTATGGCGCAGAAGCTTGGAGGATGACAACATCTGATGAGGTGTCACTTGGAGTGTTTAAGAGAAAGATTGGATCTTTGAACTGTATGAACTTTACGACGCCATAGACAGAGCGCAGCGAATAAAGATCCAGCGGCTTCTTTGGCTAGGTCTTGTCGTCCGAATGGCTACAAACACTCCGGCTCTGAAAGTATTCTAACTAACGCTGATACCTATGCCTATAGCCACTTGTAAACTACTTATAGATAGGGAAACCATCAACAAGGTAAATACAAGTTGGGAAAACCTCACAACATGCGAACTAAGCGTCTGCCTGCTGGCCGAAAAGGAACAGCGGTCGATCAAAAATCTTTAACAGAGAAGCTATAAGAAAAATGATAGAGGTATTAACTGGTCATTGTCTAATAGGCAGCCATGCTAGAAGGTTAGGACTCCCGTACTTCAATTTCTGTAGAAGCTGTCTTAATACACAAGAAGAGGAAACAGTCAGACAACTTTTACGTGAGTGTGAAAGCTTAGCGACAAGGAGGCTTTACACTCTTGACATGGCATTTTTTAGTTGATGTAGCGGACATAGCGCATCTAAAACTAACGAAGCTTTGCTCGTTTATTAAAGCTATCGGATGGTTTGAAAAGGAACCTATAGGGTAAGGATAAGTTCCAGTGGTATCACAATGGACCTATGAAAGGTCTAAGTGAGTCAATGCGACAGCCACCCCAGCTACCTACCTACCACCAGCTGGTGGTAGTAGAGGAAGAGGAAGACCTCCTCTGCGTTGGAAAGATCGAGGGGAGAAGGACTTGGCCTCACTTGGTGTGTCTAACTGACGTCGGTTAACAGAAACGACTGCTGCGCTTTGTTAAGCTCGGCTAAAATCGCGTAAGCGGTTATCGCGCCAATTAAGTAGAAGAAAGGAATGCCGATTGAGTGTTTCAAATCGTTGGACGGACGTTTTTTTTCGGATGTCAATAAGCAATCCCGGACAAGCAGCGGGTAATAATGGGTATAGGTGGGTTATAGCAAGTCCTTCAAAAAATCCACCCGATAATTCCAAACGACAAGGTTTGTTCCCCTAATAACCATTCTGCCCGAATTCCACATCTGCATGTTCGGAGCGACTCAAACAACGTCTGTCTCTTAGCGAGCGGTTGTCTCTTGCTATTCCTCGCAAGCTATACCTAAAGTGGCTGTCCCGCCAAGAAAATCGGAGTTCTAAGCTAACCAAGAATACTAGATTTACCAGGTTTGGCCAATAACTATGATGAAAAGGAAAATTGTGAGGGGAACTTCGACTGCCATTTCACGGGGGCATTCGCCAACCGAATTCTGCACGATTATTTCACATGTATTCATACACTCGTCCAATCAATCGTTGTTCAGATGGCAACGAAGTGACGTTTTATTAATTTTTTCAAATATCACTAACACATTCTTTGTTTTTTCGCAAACAAACCGTTTCATTTCCCCGACTACGTTAGCCCATCAGTTGATTCTGTCAAATTCGCTGAGAGCCAGCGAGTGGTCTGATCTTACCTCCATACCTCTAACATCTAAGATAACAACCTATTACTCAGAAATCCCATTGTTACTGAAACTAGAACTGGCACTATGCTATAGCAATTAATTCTCATCATCAAAAGTTACGTGGGATGAAACCGGTCCAATACGGCGAGAGATTGACACTTTAACCACGATTTTTAGTCCAGAAAAGGCTCATAAGTACCGATCGATGAGATCGCGCAGTCAATTAACGCGAAATAAGCAGTGTATAGTATATAATTTTAGGTAGTCCAGCGTTCGGGGTGATCGGTGGTCGCCAGTATTGCCCGGGTTCAAAAGCCACTGTTGGCATAAAACACTAAATGCTAAAAAAGGTTTTTTCTAACAGCGAGTCGTCCCTCGACAAACCTTCTCTTGAAAAACTCTCCATAAAAAACCATCTGTCATTCGAAGGCGGCGTAAAACTGTCATCTCTCCATTTGCGGAACAACATCAAGACGCACACCAGAAATCGCAGGTGGAGATCAAACACCCAACAAAGGATGTATGCGACAATTATATTAAGTGTCTATTAACAGACAAATATAGTGTAGACAAGTGTAACACAAGAGCGAGATCATGCGTCGGCTCATACCGAATGTCGAGTTGTTTCCAACTAAATACAACATTCTAGGGTTAAACCATCTGCTTGGAACGTGCATCGTTCGATCTCTGTATGTTTCCTTAAGGCAAAATTAGCATTAAAAGTATGTCTAAAAAATGTTGACTCCATTTGAGCTATGAGTGCGGTACACGCCATGACGAAGCTAACAGCAGAAGACTTTCAGTGACACATGTAGCCATAGGGAAGGGGTGGAACTAATAGTGCGAGTAAGTAAATTTTTACGAAATTTAAAAAAAAATGTTTTAAAGCGACACTTTACAGCAAGCGATATCTTATAAAGATTGGAGGTACTTTTTCCAATAAAATTTTTTTGACAGATCACGTGTGACTACTGTCAAACTATATATAATACATAATTTTCTTCAGTATTCATTGACATTTCATCATGAAAAGACTTACGCCTCAACAACGCTTACAAATCGTACAAAAGTGTTCAGCGAGCCATTCAAAATTGGTGTTTACAGACGGCCGAATTGGGCCAACATTTGAAAGGGATTATCTTTAAAATATAAAAGTCATGAATGGTTCTACAAAATTTGAATTTTCCTTGTTTTATTTCAATTTAAAATCCGATACATCTAAATTGATCACCCTTTATTTAAATCCAATTTGATTAATATCAGTGAAGTTTTTGCTGATATTTGATGAAATTACGCACTTTTTTGTTGGGAATCAAATCACGAATTTCCCTGAATTTCAAATTTCCGTCTATACTACTCACAAACTGTGCCACACTGAGTTAATCATTAGTGACCAAGTGATCATAAACCGGAAGGACCATCATGTTTGTTTTATGAAATGTTTCGCTTAAAGTTTTACCAAGTTTAAAATAAAAATTCTAACTTAGTTTGTTTTGCATTGCTCACTTTTGTGTTGAACGCACAAATATATGGTAATTTCACTTCGATATCCTTAGATATCCTTTATCTTAGAAACTCCATCTTCTTTCCCAAACAAGCAATAGAATAGATATCCTTTTTCTTATAAAGTCCTTTTACTGCAGAACGCAGCCGGTACGCGTTCATTGAATTATATTATTGAACAAGAAATCTTTTAAAATCCACTTTCGAATTCTGGCAAATATCGACTCAGCCTTTTGATATTCCTAATACACATCGAGGCGAATACGAACTAGATAAGTCGCGCGTCGGCTGGGCACTGTCATTGTTAGTACGCGTCAATACGCGTCCAATTGAACGGCAACTATGGGCGTTAATAGTGGGTAAGTACGTATTTAGCTACACTTGTGTGCAAAATAATAGGAACAAAATTTAATTTTTTTTGTGCATCTACATTTTTTTATGTTTTTAAAACTGTAAAGCAAATTCTACAACAAAAACCTTATAACTCAAAGCTCCAAACTTTGTACAAAATTACTATAAATTAAATAAATAAAAAAAAACATTAAAGTTGCCAACTTTTTATTCAGAATTTTTATAAAAATTCTCGGTATGCAGTTCTATAACCTATTCAATAATAGTATGAAATTTGAAAAAGGCGATCCAAAACGCACCGAGACACTCAGGCTAAAAAGGCCATTGTATTCGAAGCATTGAAAAGTAAAAGAGTTGATAAGCAAGGAGAAAAAGAGAGAAGTGACAGAGATAAAGAGATAGGATAGAATAGAGACGAAAATAGAGATAGCTAGTCCTGAGAGAATTTTCCAGATTCTTTGGCAAATCTGAAAATATCCTCCAGTTTGAGAGAACTTACTCATTCTCTTGACATCGGAACCCAAAATTCATAGCCTCGTTCTGCCAAAGGCAGGACACTCACAGAGAAATCCGGCTCAATGCTATCCGGCTCCTCTAAGCAAGAGGATTGATTCCAATGGTGGCCATATGCTGACCCCATGGATTGTGTCCTATGATAATACGGACCATCAACCGAGCGTCTTTTCTACCAAGTTTTAGAAGAAAGCTCGACTGTTGAACACCGCAGTATCCTGGAATATAAAAGACTTCCAAATATTTGCTTTATATGGAAGAAAATTCTCAAAATCCTATGCAAACAAGTGGTTCAAATATGAGCGCGATTTTTGAGCGACTTCAAACACTAAAATTCAATAGACTATAAAATTGTCGGAGTAGCCGGATGGGTTGGTGCGTGGGTTGGGGCACGAAGCACCAAATCATAGAACAATTTTTTTCCAATAGCGGCCGCCCCTCAGCAGGTAATGGCAAACCTTCAAGTGTATCTGCCATGAAAAAGTTCCTCACAGAAATCATCTGGCGTTCGTAGGCGGCTTAACAGTATAAGTCTCTCCATTTGTGGAACCATAGGTTGTTAATTTGATGTTGTGCCACAAATGGAGGGACCTTGAGAAACAAGATCAAGATGCACACCACAAACAGTAGGAGTAGCTTGGCCAAACATCAAATAAAGGGCGTAAGCGCAATTATATAGCTGCATAGCCAGATTCTGTTTTAAAAGCTGAATATTTTAATGGGAATTTTTTTTAAATTTGTTATTGTAAATTGTAGTGAGTTTTGTGCAAAGTTTGGAGCTGTCAATTATACGGTTTCTTTGATAAAATCTTGACCTGGAAAACTCATTTATCATACATCCCAAATAAAGCTTTGAGAGCAATACGCACGTGCCAAAGGTTTTAGGGTAAAATATGGGGTCCGCGGCCAAAGATGATGGCTAAGACCATGCCATGACAATAATAGTGGCACCTACGCATCTTTGATATGGTGGCCAAAAGTAGACCCAATTAAGACTCAGATGATAGTACACAAGGTATACAGAATAGCCTGTCTAAGCGTAACGGGAATAATGCGAACTTGCCTCACAACAGGGTTAGGAATGGTCACTGGAGTCATTCCACTCCACCTTGTAGCCAAATGGTTTGCAGCTAGTGCAGCCCTAAAGCTTTCTAATCGATTTCATTTTAAAGCAGGCAATGTTACACGGCATGCACGAAGTCTGGGTTCAATCCTGGAAAGAAAACTAGAATTCTGCAAGAATTTCAAGGTGGTCATCAGTGATTTCTAGGCATGGAGAAACAATGAAATATCTTTAAAACAGGGCGCACAGGTGTCGTTTAATGATGGGTCCAAAATGGAAGACGGCAGTGCCGGGGCTGGAGTTGTCGGATTTCACTTCAAGAAGGCAACTGCAATGAGATAAACGACTTCCAGCGAATGTCTTCGAGAGGCACGCGTAATATCAATTTCAACATTCTCTCTGACAGTAAAGCAGCTCTAAAATCGCTAGCTTCTCATTCCAATCAAGGCTGGTCGGGGAATGTTTTAAAATTCTCGAAACTCTAGCATCAAGAAACTTTGTTACTCTGATGTGGGTACCCGGACAAGAGGGGCATGAAGGGAATGAAATTGCAGGTACTTTAGCGAACACTCCCTTCATTAGTCCTGAACCTTTCTGCGTAGCTTTTAACGTGAGCGGGAATAACGAGGCTTAATCGAGTACTGGAGAGCGCAAACGGGCATGCGGCAATCGAAAAGACTCATTGGTCGATCCAGAACGTATAAAGGTAGAGCCTTAACCTCAGCAGAAAAGACATAAAACTCTACACTGAACTACTAACAGGGCATTTTAAACTGAGTTTAGCACATGAAAAAGCACTTGTTGTGACAGAAAATGATAAATGAAATGACAAATAGCCATTTTATAATAAAATACGGTTCTAGTTGTGGGAGGTGTGAGAAGGTGGCTTAAAATTAATCACCCTCTCGGAAAATTTATAAAAATAATTTTTTATTTAGTAAAAAGTGTGACCTACAGCTTTACGCCGCAAATGTTTTTTTCTGAGCAGTTTTTCATGAAAGACATTTGTTAGGAGGTAATTCATCGCACTCCCATTATTTTGAACACAGGTGTAGCTTATTGCGTTGATCTGCTGATATCACAAGTTCATTTAACTTTTCTGCCTTCGCAATACATATTACCAATCGGAAAGCAAAACCTTTACACACTTCTACGTACTTCGCAATAGCTGATAAGCCAAAGCAAAAAACTTCATCCCGTCCACAACGCATGTGTTGTAAAAGCTGATGAAAAACCAATTAATATATGCACACATACACACTCGTCCATACAGACATATCAATATTTATTCGAACTATTTGATTATGAGCAAACCGGATATGCGCGAACAAATCATTATTGGCAGTGGTGTGGAAACGGGTAGTTTTTCATAAGCCTGTGAAATCTCATATTTGCTTTCTTTTAGCTGATGAACGACAGAGTATTAAAATGGTCAAATTCAGGTAATTACAAACTTGCAAATTTATGTAAAAACAAAACACGCACAATAAAAGCAGGAGCAGGTACACTTTGTGGAGAAATTGGTTAGATGCCCAGATCTGGTGAGTTTTTCAGGGAGTTTGAAACCATGTAAAGTTTGTTGAGTTGTTTTGAGAAGCAGCCAATTGAATTTCACTAAACTTTAGAAAATAGGACTGCATATTTTTTTGACACGATTTATGTTGATAAAGTTTACTAAATATCCAATCCACTTAAGTTTTATAGGAAAGCAATGTTCGCCTCAAAAGTATAGGGCCACAAAGGGCATTTTTTAAAGGTCGTAGTAAACAAATTATAATTATTAAAATAAAAAAATGTAATTTTATTAATAAATGGCACCATAATATGCTGAACTATATGAATACTGATTTCGAGTGGTTCATAGCTCAGACACTCCCCGTAACTTCTGAATTCTGAACTCTGAATTTTCTCTCAACTTTCGCTAGGCAACTCTATTTTCGTAATAATTTTTACCAAGCAAAATTGAACAATTATTTCCGGCGGCTAAGAGAAAGTGTTAATGCGCAAATTTCTAATATTTATAATATTGGAAATTTTATAATAAATCTGTGCATCTTTTAGTGAAACAACTTATGTGACTTTAACACGTTTTGCCTTAAGATCAATAAATTCTGATCTATCATGAAAAAATTTAGAGTATTTTTCTAAAACTTTCCTTAAGATGGTTACTCAAGCTACGGCTATGAATGTTTAATTGATTAAATATTGCGAGAAAAGCAAGCAGTTTAGTACCTCATAGAGAAAAGTGCTAAGTCGACTTAAGTTTTTTTTTTTAAAGTACACAGAAATATACATATACTCGTGGCCACACAAACCTTACCAGCAATTTTTTTTCGTGTCAGTATGCTCTTCAACAACTGTAGTTATAGCGGTGCTGGTCAAAATGATTTAAATTAAATTTTTATTTTGATATAAGCAAATGCTTTTATTTGAAATTGAAATGCAGTAGTTTGTGAGAAATCGGGAATTAAGTCGTTATTAAAAAATGTGCGCTAAATATAAGCAATTAACTTATGATCAAAATTTGATTATTTTTACTTAAGAAAAAGAACGAGTGCCTATTCGTGAGATAGCGGAAAAAGTTGGATGTAGCCATCCAACAGTAATAAATTTACCCAAAATAAAAGAACCAGGATGACTGTTTGGAGCGTCAAAGCAGAGTTGGAGAAAGACATCTCCCCGAACAGATGTTGTTATTCGTAGGATTCGTTTAAACAATTGCTTTTAAAACTCCCATAGGAATGAAAACAACCTAGAAGAACAACATAATGTAGCCATAAGCTCAAGAACTGTACGCACAAGATCCATAATTGAGGCTCTTAATATGTTAGGCACAGGCATAGGTCGCAACGAATGGATAGAGAACATATATTTATAATTTCATCCTATACATACATCTTGACATTGTGATTATGGAAATTATGGAAGCCCAAATTATAAACGTACATATTTCGCTGAAAATAGGCTAACGAAGCGGACAGTTTAGTGTACGGAAGTGTTTTTAGTAAATCAAACGAGAATCCATAGTATTCGCTGGAATTTTTTTTTTCGCTCTTTTTCTGGTCCTCTGCAAGACAATTCCGGCTCTTCCTCATTATTGCATGCTTGGCATTCAGAAAATCGCATTTTTGGCATGTGTATTTTGAGAATGGAAATTGAAATTATTGAGAATGAAAATTTAAGTTAAATTCAGTATTAAATATTTTCCTGTAGATCCATTACATAACAAAGGATTGGTTCTTCTCCTCACATTTCTCTACATATAGGCTATACATTTAACAAATGTCTAAGTCAGGACTCAAATATTCTCGACCAGGAGTGTGATGAGCTCTGGTGCAGTGGCTCTCATATGCTGGAAAACTTAAAATATCTATGTCCTCGTACGGCCTGTTACTACCCACATTGAAAGGGGTAACACTGTAACTGTCTTCTGAGGTTAAATATTTAGGAGTAACCCTAGAGAGTAAGCACGTCGAGCAGACGGTCTCTCGAACACTAAAAGTCTTCTGGCGATAGTACACTGGCTGTACATCACCCTGATTAGACCCATTATTACATACGCCTCTGTAGTACGGTAAGGTTGTATGGCATGGTAGTAAAACCCCTAAACGGGCTACAGAGAAGTGTGTGCTTGGGTATCACAGGTGCCATGAGTACGACATCTGGTGATGCCCTAAATGTCATTCTAGATCTTCAAATTCCAAAGGAAGCGATGAAGGCGGCGTACAGACTCAAGTTAAACGGAGTCTTGGGAAATGAAGTAAGCCACTGTCAGATATACCACCAGTTGTCGGAGCGGTGCACACTGTTTTCGATGCCAGTGGGCAATCGGGTGCCTGTCGTTAGCTACGGTAGGAAGTATGATGCTTCGATCCCAGAAAGAGATCAATGGTTAAGTCCAGAGAGTCTATTAACGGGATATCAGCACACTTTATACATCGACGGATCCAAAACCAGTGATAGTAGCGGGTCTTAGACGAAGACACTAAGTACTCCTACGCTATAGGACCGATGGCTACAGAGTTCTTAACGGAAGTCGTTGCCATTTTGAATGTAGCTAAAGTGACGAGGTAGTAGTATTGGAAATTGTAGTGACAGTCAAGCTGCACTAAGAGCCCTTGCCAACCCACGCTGCTCATCGAAATTAGTCGGTGAATGTAAGACAAAACTGAACAGTGTTGCAAAACACAACAAATTTAGTCTTATTTTGGTGGCTGGACATTGTGATATTACAGGGAACGAGTTAGCTGATAAATTGGCAAATGAAGTTGTAAGTATGCCACTAGGCCCTGAACCTTTTCTAGGTGTCAATTCCGCATCGATTCAACTATGGATTGACGACTTCATAAGGTCTACCCATAGAGGACGTTGGTATGAGTTGAACTCATGCAGCGTAGCCAAGTGCTTTGTGAAAGAACCAAACAGGAAAATAGCGACCTTTCTCCTAAAACTCAGCAGAAAGGACCTGAGAGTACTGGTGGGTCGTGAAAATTACATTAAATACATGTAGTTTATGTAATGTGGATGTGAAATAAGTGATCAACTGTTTTTTTTTTTTAAATTTTGGCTTAGACCACTTTCATTATTATGGGCACATATATATTATATAATTTATGTCAGCATAGTTTTTGACAGTTTCTATAGCTCAAATTCCGATTCTAGCATATTTGCAATTGCTAGGCATCTCCACTTTTTGCTTAAAATGCTGTGACAGAATAAAGTTGGCGCTAAAAACCTATCGCAAAAAATAGGTAATATTTTTATTGTTGTTTGTTTAAACAAACAATTATATGGACGAAAAGCTTTGTAATTAATACTAAGAAAAATGGAAAACTGCAACAATAAAAAAAGTGACAAAAAAACGAAAATATGTGCACATTTCAGCTTATATAATTAAGTCATTTTACCTTTTTAACGATATTGGCAATATTTGTCATGCTAAATTTTTTTCGTAAATTTTTATAAAAAACATAAATCATTTAACAAACTTCAAAAAATTATCATCAAAATTTTCAACTTCATAAACAGAAAAAAAAACTTTTGAAGCCAGAAGTCATCAACTGTTGGAACAAGGAAATTTTTATTACAAAAATATATACAGGGCCCGCCATCTATCGTTACGGATTTGAACTAGGTATTATTTGAAGAATGGTAACACTTAGCTGTCATCTGATTTGACAGCAAATTAGTTTTATTCTTCCGCTGAACGAAAATGGTTGTGTATACGCTCAAAGAACGCTGGGAAATATTGCGACATTACTTTGAAAATCATGGTAATGTTGCAGAATGTGTACGAAAATTACGTACGGCAATGGGAAGAAGAAAAGCACCGAATGAAGCGTATGTGCGTTACTTTGCGAAAAAAGTAAGAGAAACTGGGTTGCTTATTGACAAACCAACGCGTGACCGACCAAAAACCGTGCATACACCCGAAAATATTGCCGCTGAGGCCGAGAGTGTTCGTGAATCACCAGGAACACCAGTTCACCGTCGTTCTCAACAATTGGACATTTCGGAGACATCATTGAGACGAATTTTGCGTAAAGACCTTGGTATGACGCCGTACAAAGTCCAATTGGTTGGTGCATGACTAGCCGAGGCAGCCATATGAATGAAGTTGTGTTCCATAATTAACCGGAAGGATTGTACTTCAAAATAAAAAAACAGTTTGGAAAAATATTGAGTAGTTTCTTTTTTATAGCATTTTTAATTTCGTAAAGTTTAGTTTTAACATAAAGGGTTAGGGGTAGTCAGAATTTTCAAAAAAAATTCATTTTTTTTTGCAGTTTTCTTAAAGTATAATATCTTAAAACTATTGCGTGAAAATTTGAAGTGAATCCGACAAATACTTTTCAAGTTATTCAACAATTAACAAAGGACGCTCGGGCGCTCCGGAATCGATAGCAAAATTTTAAATGCGTTTTTCTCAAAACTATGTTTGAACTGTGACTGAACTGTAACTTAAAAACCGCTTGGTAGATTTCAATAAAATTTGTACTGCGTTTGAAAAAGTGAGCCTGATCGATAATTTTTTTTTCAAAATTTCGATTTTTTTTAACAATTAACTGTCGGTTTTTTTCTCGAAAATCTGAAAAATATTTCCTGTTAATTTTGAAAAAAAAAATGCGATCAGCACAAGATTATCTATTAATAAAACTAATTTCTCTTGTCCGATTGATTTTAGATGATTCTCCAAGGACTTGTGATGATCACCGCAAGGGACTTCTGGAGAAACGGGTGCCACAAAAAAGCGATAACTTTTACAATTATTAATTTTTTTTTTTAATTTTGCTTAAGTCAAGTCGAAGCATGATTTATTAATGCAATGTTTTTATTTTTGTAAAATAAAACAATTGACGAGCAAAAAAAATTATTGAAAATCATAATTTTTTCGGGTCTCTGACTACCAAAACCTCTTAACAAACTTCAAAAAATTGTCATCAAAAATTTCAACTTCATAACCAGAAAAAAAACTTTTGAAGCCAGAAGTCATCAACTGTTGGAGCAAGGTAATTTTTATTAAAAAAAAAACATATAGTTTTAACATAGTGGAATAATACAAAGGAAGTAAAAAGTAATTTCAAGTATAAGGGTCCGAAAACTTCGAGCTGTTACGCCGTATAACACCTAAGAATAAGTAAGAAGTGGATACAATAAAGTAAATGTGACTATTAAATGAAAAAAAGCGAGTCTATCGGATAAATAAGATTTCAACCATTGAAAGAAGACAGAATGAAAACCAGGTCGAGGTCATTTGCGTAATAGAAATATATGAGAAACTCTATCAAATGCTTTAGAAAAGTTTGGGTAAACCCAACCGACTTGAAAGCCTTCAGTGAAAGTTGAAAAGCAATAATCACCAAAAGCAGCTGGGTTGAAAAGCGTAGACCCATCCGTGACAAATCCATGCTGATTGGGTGCGATTAAGCTCTAAGTTGCAAAGTACATCTTTTCTTTTACAATTCCTTCGAAAAGTTTGGATATAATACAAGGTGAAGTCCAAAATAAACAAGACTGGCGTCATAAAAATATTTTTGATGGCGTCATCTTTTTAATGAGTTGGTGCATTGGAAGCCACATCCCTAGCTGACTTCCAGTGAAAGCTTGGTGATTTCGGTTCAGTGGAAGTGAAGTTATTGCGTCTCAAAAGTCAGTATGTTTGTGTCATCGTTACAAAAATGAGTTCCGAACAAAGAGCTAATATCAAATTTTGTTTTAAAATCGGTAAAACGTTTACCGAAACATTTGAATTGATGAAAAAAGTTTATGGCGATGATTGTCTATATCGTGTCAGAGTTCATGAGTGGTTTACACGTTTCAGAGATGGTTGTGAGGACATAAATGACAATGAACGGCCCGTATGTTCAAAATCAGTAATCAAATGAACCGAAATCATAGTTGAAATTCATGGAATCGGAGTTGAATATCTTCAAAACACCGATTTACCGCATTTTAACTGATCATTTGTGCTCACGAAAAGTCTGTACACGTTTCATTTCGCACAAGTTAGCTGAGGACCAAAAATTTCTCAGAATTCAACATTCGAAAGACCTCATTAAAGAGGCGGGAAAAGGCGAGATCTTCCTTTTACAACATTGAACTGGTGATGAAACGTGGTGTTTCCAACATGAACCTGAAACTAAGCGTCCAAGTGCCGAATGGAAGGCCCCAGACGAGCCACCATCCAAAAAATTGCGTTTGAAGAAGTCAAAAATCAAGTCCATTCGCATTTTCTTTAACGATTCCAAGGGAATTCCTGCCAACGGGCCAAACCGTTAATGTAATTTTCTATCTAGGCGTTTGTTGCATCGCATTCGCCGAATTCGTCTTGAATACCGCAAAGGAGGAAGCTGGCGCTTATTGCGTGATAATGCACCATCTCATCGATCCACTCTTGTGCCTGATTTTCTGACTAGAAATCGCATTTTAACCATCAATCACTCACCGCATTCGCCTAATATGGCTCCCTGTGACTTCTACCTATTCGGGAAATTGCATTTGGCCATGAAAGGAAAACGTTTTGCGTCGGTGGAGGCCATCCAAAAGGGTTGTACCGACATCCTGAAGGACATTCCAGTCAATGACCTGAAACACTCTTGCGAAAACCCTTTTCTTCATTTTGGTCTTTCAGAGGGATACAAACCTACGTTCTCTATGAATTCTGAATGGTAGTCACGCTCCAACCCAATCGACCACGGCGGCCGAATATAAACTTAACATAATACAAGAACAAAATTAAATTTAATAATAAAAAATTAAATTTAATAATAAAAAAATAAATTTAATAATAAATGTAAGACTAAATTTAATTTTGTATTTGCCTTAATTTCTTTAATTTATTTTATTATATCAAAATTAACAAATTTGTATGAAGGACGAAGGGAGTGGATTGCCAACCCATGCCCTTTCCCCCAACAGCCAATTCTATGTTACCGGAATGACGCGAACTTAACTTGCAACCAAGGACTACCACTTCAACAGCATTCCCCAAAAATGTATGGAAAATGTTTCATGTTGTTTCAACAGCAACAAAAACCAGCCTAGGCTACCGCATACATATAAACCTGTCTTAGGATATTCAATTTAAGTCAGCTTAAACCGAAGCGGTGTGGTGTTGTTTGTTTCCCATCGGACGCATCTTCAGGTGGCGGATCGGGTGAGGCTCGGCAACATGCAGGGTGCGTGAAAAATAAAATACCACTCGCGGACCAAAACCGAAAACACCGGCATGGAGGTGCGGATAGTTCAACTATAACCAAGCTAGGCAAGAAAGTTTAGCAACCTGCTTATCTAAAACAAAATATGCTAACAAATCCTCAGACGCCCTATGCTCCAACTAGGAGTTAGAGAATCCTATATATGAAGGGTGATCAGATTGGAGGTACTTCTTTCAATAGGATATTTTTGACAGATCACGCATGACTACTGTCAAACTAGGCTACTAGGCTTAATGGCTACGTCAGTAAGCAAAATTGCAATATTTGGGCTGAAGAGCAACCCGAAGTTATTCAAGCACAGCCATTGCATCCATTGAAAACAACCGTTTGGGGTGGAGAAATCATCGGCCCATATTTCTTTAAAGACGAGGCTGGCATCACTGTAACAGTGACGACTTTTTGATATCAGAAATCGAAGCCCGTGAACTCTAATACATTTGGTTCCAATAGTTCCAACAAGACGGTGCTACTTGCCAATAGCGCGAGAAACAATGGATTTATATCTCGTCTCGAACCAGTAGATTGGCCACCAAGATCGTGTGATATCACAACTTTGGACTTTTATTTGTTGGGGTATGTAAAGTCTAAATGCTTTATGGATAAACCAGTTTCGATTGGGGCATTGGAAGTCAACATTACTAAAATTATTCACGAGATACCGACCGAAGTCCTCCAGCGAGACATTCAAAGTTGATGTTTATGGTTGATCGAATTACGACGCAGTTGCGGCCAACATTTGAAAGGAATTATCTTTAAAAAATAAATGTCATGAATGATTCTACACAAAAACTATAAAGATTGCTCAATCAATTTGAATTTTCCTTATTTTATTTCAATTTAAAATCCGATACCTCTAAACTGATCATCTGCCTTCATATGTATATTAAACCCAAACTGCATAACT
Source organism: Anastrepha fraterculus (assembly GCA_037575425.1). Classification (NCBI taxonomy): domain Eukaryota; kingdom Metazoa; phylum Arthropoda; class Insecta; order Diptera; family Tephritidae; genus Anastrepha; species Anastrepha fraterculus. Next base: position 259,340 of record JAYXIM010035103.1, on the reverse strand, counting down.
TTCGGCAAAGGTTAACAGCGTAGAAGAAATCGTAAAACTTTTTATAAGCCTAATTACATATTGTCACTTTAATTCATGATTTATGTACTATTTACGTTTATGTTGATATTTGCCACTTTGATTTCACTTGTTGTTGTAAATTTGTAACTTTGTTTTTAATTGCACTTTTGTCTAAAGCACTCTTTAATGAAAGAACTTCAACACTCGTTTGCCAGTCAACTTAATTCCTTTGATCATCCTTGAAAGACAATATTTTCACCATGTCTCTTATCGTTCTTTTCTGTTTTTTTCTTATTTTTTGTTCTTTTGCTTTTACTTTTTTGCGCACTAGCATAAACTTTCGATTTTCATCGCGCGTCGCAAACGCTTCAAAACAAAACCTACCGCCAGCGAGGTCTCAAGAATTCTAAACGCACTACAGCAATGCGCCGCGAACGTTATCGGGTGAACAGTTGTTTGGGAGTGTGCGCGCGCGAATCCAATTCAAATTCGAAATCACCCGGCAGTAGAACGCAGGCGATCGATAGGCATGGATATGTATACGTACATTCATGCACTACAATCATGCATACATACTCGTATGGTAGGTATGTATGTACAGATGAATGTGTTGCTTCTGGTGTGGTGTGGTTTGGCGTGTGGCAGTCGCCGCTGCATGCTCGCATTGGATGACTCTACGGCTGCCACGTAGAGTAGTGTGCGCGCGCCTCCCAAATTCATATGAATATACATTCACACATACCATCATTCATACACACATACATACACACACATGCATACAAAGCTATACAAATAAAAGCTTGGTGAATGAGTGCTACTGTTGTACGCGTCGTTGGTGATAAACGCCAGTTAGAAAGGCTTATTATTTAATTGCTTTAGTGCGGCAAGTAGCCTTAGTTTTCACAGCCAAAATGAGCAAATAAATAAAGTGAAGCGAGAAGATGACAAAATAAATAATATTGACTTATGTATTTTGGTATGTACGCACAGCTAATACAGCGCGAACACTTTGCATCTTGGGATAGTCACACACCCCGATCGAGTGTCTCATTGTGCCCCTAAGTCAATCTGCAAATCAATAACAATACTCGGCCTGTGTTCTGACTTGCAAGTACTCTCGAGTGCAGGATGGTCCAAGTGCAAGCATCTTTTTGAATCATAAACAATGACAGCTTTTCGCCTCTCAAAATCTTGACTGTCAATGCGGGAATGAGAGAAAATAAGATTATGCTGAAGTGGAAAAATGAGCGCAAGTTTTCTGTGACGTAATTGTAGATAAGGCGGCCGCCCTAGCCGAATGGTTTGGTGCGTGACTACCATTCGGGAGTGCGTAGGTTCGAAACACCGTGCATAAAACAGCAAAATGATAGAACAAGTTTTTTCTAATAAACCTCCGTCTGTATTTCTGCCTTGAAAAAGCTGCTCATAAAAAATATCTGCCATTCGGAGTCGGCTTGAAACTGTTGGTCCCTCCATTTATGGAACAACATCAAGACGCACGCCACAAATAGGAGGAGGAGCTCAGCGGAATACCCTCAAAGCGTTATTCCTTGTAATTGTAGATAAAGTGTGTGAGAGTCAAAATAGTCAAGTCTTGTGAACAAAAATAAAAAGTTAGGTTAATGGGTGAGAAGACAAATTTCACAGAAAACTAAAGTAAGAATATTTAACGCAGGTTTATGAACCTCCATATGACACCACTCTTATATGGCAGTGAAACGTGGCTAGTGTCGAGAATCATTACGCAGAAATTACAAAGAGTTACAAACAAATGCCTTCGAATTATATGTAAAGGTTTTGACCCAACCCAAAATGCGGACTTGTGGTAGGTCACCGAGCAAAAGCCAATCCAAAAGGTGATAAGAGGTCATAAATGGCGATGGATCGGGCACACTCTCAAAAAGCACAGGGAAAGCATAAGCAGAACAGCGTTGGAATGGAGCCCAAAAGGACACGGACGTCCATGGAGTACCTGGAGGCGTTCTAACCTTCGTGATTTAGAAGCAGCTAACCAAAGGTGGGATGTCGCAAAGAGAACAGCAGTTAATGGAATAGGATATAAATATTTTGTTGAACCCCGAGATTCCCCAAGTGGAATAATAAACGAATAAAAAATGGAAGATTATAGAAAGGAGAAAATTGATTGCAAAAAACACAAACAAAGACAAAAAAAAAATTTAAAAAAACCCTAAAATCACATCAGCTCCACAAGTGATACTGTCAAATTCCCTAAAATCTGAGAGGCAGCAAGTATGATAGATTATAAGTTGTGGCCATCCGAAGCTCAATTGAGAGACAAACTTTGGCTGTTTATTTTGCGTCATAGGGGATTTAACAGAGAGAATTACGAATGAAAAAAAAACAAAATGTGTAAAGTGAGCTTAGTTGAATTCAATAAGTCCTCTCATCACCCGTCATTCAGATCGCAACGAAGTAGCACAAGCAGTGGTTTAGTGGTTTACTGATGGATCCAACATGGAAGACGGCAGTGTCGGAGCTCTAATTGTCGGATCACACTTCAAGAAGGCAATTGCAATAGGAAAAGCGACTTCCATTTTTCAGACGGAGGTTCACTCCTTACAGCTATGTGCCAGAGAATGTTTCCGTAGAGGAATTCGTGTGGCCAATATCATCATTCTCTCTGACAGTCAACCAGCTCGAAAATCGCTAGGTAACTTCTCATTCCAATCAAGGTTGGTCTGGGAATATTTTAAAATTCTCGAAACTCTAGCATAAAAAAACTTTGTTGCTCTGATGTGGGTACCGGGACATGAGTGGCACGAAGGGAATGAAATTGTGGACACTTAATAGAGTACTGGAGAGCCCAAACTGGCATGCGGCAATCGAAAAGACTCATTGATTCAGTACGTATAATGGTAGAAACAATCTACAAGTAAAACCTCAGCAGGAAAGACATAAAACTCTACACTAAACTACTAACAGGACAATGTAAACTGCATTACCACATGAAAAAAAATTTGGTGTGGCAGAAAATGATAAATGAAATGACAAATTTTATAATATACGATTCTTTTTTTGTAGAAAATAGAAAGTGGCGCAAAATTAATCACCCTATCGAAAAATTTATGAACTCCAGCATCAAGAAACTTTGTTACTCTGATGTGGGTTCCGGGACATGTGACGCACTAAGGGAATGAAATTGTGGACACTTTAGGGAAAAAGAGCGCAAACACTCCCTTCATTGGTCCTGAACCTTTGATCATCACCAACACAACCTCAGTTTTTGCCGACCTCTTTCGCAAATAAACCGCGACGGCAAATCCGCTGATTCCTTCAAAATCGCTGAGAGCCGGTTAACGGTCTGATATTGACCACACCCTCTGTATTCTCTCCACCGTGGGGTGGCAGTACCGCGAAATGCGCAGCCTTACTGACCTACTCAGTAGGATACCCCACGAAACGTAATGAATCGCTGTGCGTTGGAGCAACTTTGAAAAATATTGCAAACCTGTTTGCAAATTGTGCATTTACTGAAAAAAACTTTAGGCGAGATGCATTTTCATCTCGGCGGCTATGTTAAGAATCAAAGTTTCCGGGTCTTGGAAACAGGAAACAAGCCGCAGGTGATTTTCGTAAAGCCAATGCATCCGCGTTTATGGACAGTTGATGGAGCATCTTAGAGTGATGGCATCATTGGTTTAATTTTTCCAAAAATGCAGCTAAAAGCACAACTTCGATTACAAAGCCATATTTTCCAACCTTTTTTGAGCTGATATTGAAGATATAAACTAGGATAATCTTCGGCTTCGGCAGCCAAGCGTACCACGTAAAACTGGCTCATCAAGCAAAGTATCTTTTGCTCTCCATGATCTCTCTTTCTCAATTCTATGACACAGTTAAACTTCTTGTGCGGCTTCATTAAAAATCGATGTGACGCAGATAATCCAGATAGGATTTAAATTCCCTTAACGCGGATATGGCCCAAGTTATTCATAAGAGAAAGGCAAAAACTTGATTTTGGGAAATTGGCCCTTTTTTGGGTGTTTGGCCGAGGTCCTCCTCCTATTTGTGGTGTGCGTCGTGATGTTGTTCCACAAATGGAGGGACCTTAAATTGCGAGCCACCTCCGAACGGCAGATATTTTTTATGAGGAGCCGAAATATACTTGGAGGTTTGCTATTGCCTGCCGAGGGGCGACCGCTAATAGAAAGAACGTTTTCTTAATTTTGATCTTTCACCGAGATTCGAATCTACATTCTCTCTGAACTCCGAATGGTAATCACGCGCCAACCCATTCATTAAAAGATACTTTTATTTGGACAACCCTGTAGGTGGCGAGGCGCTGCTTATTACACCAAAAATTCTGAGTCACTCTGCCGCTGTTTAGTTTTGTATGCTGTATATGTATATATCCGCGTGTATGTGGATGGATATTAAATACAAATATAAACAAATTATTATTGGAGCTTTTGCAGTAGTCATTGATACAGCAAAAAACGTGTAATAGCTATCAAATGGTAATTAGTTGTATTACTTATTTTTATGTAATTGCAGTGGAACACACAAAAATGACCAAAAAGAATTCTAATCAAATAACAGTCTGGATTTGCCTACAACAGCGTGACATCATCTCAATGTGAACGGCTGTTGGAATCTCCTACTTGGATTACTACACAAGGGATGTCAGCAATGCTTGTTAATCCTGGGAGTCACAAAATCCCAGGTAGTAATCCTGAAATAACGAGATTCGTGCCGGGATTAATTTTCATAAATTTAATAAAAATTCAATAATAGACTTGGGTTTTTATGTTTTTTTTTGTCTTAACTATAAGCATCGCAACAGGAGGACAGGACCACAGGAATGTATTATATCAAAGAAGCTTGGCAAAAAGCACTGGTAATTTCTATATTTAAAAAAGGCGACAAAACTCTTTGCGAAAACTACCGGATAATAACACTTTTAAACTCCACTTACAAACTCTGCTCGAGTATTCTACCTGCCAGACTTTGTTAAGGCGGCGGATTCAATGTTGGGCGAAAAAAAGGGTGATTTTCGGCCCAACCGATCAACGACGTATTAAATATTCATGATTAAGCAGAATAGCGACCTCGGTAGTCGAGCGCAAGTGCAGTAGCCTGCCATCTCAGAGGATGTGGGCTCGAGTCCCATGTAAAGCACGGTCCTCGCACTTTTCCAAATTTACCTACTTTCCTAGTTTCTAGAAAAAAAAGCAAGCTTTTGCACTTCTGGTCATAAATGCCAAATTAACGCGTCTAATAATGGCCACTTTGACACATACCACAGGAAAAGTTGTAGTACAGCATATTGCGTCCGATTATTTTAAAATTTCAAGCAAGATGGTGTGATACTTTATCCACGTCGGTCTTCAGCTTGTTACTATATTTTGCTATAAAAAAGGAAGTAAAATCGGGAAACCTTTTCAGTAGATCAGGCCTAACAATCGCATACGTCTATAATAAAGCTATTATAGCTCGTAATAAAAAGTTTTTTTTTTTGTCCTCGTTCACTCGTCTCGGGAGCATAAGGCTTTGACAAGACTCTTCCATCGTACACGGTTCTGTGCTGTTGTTTTTGCACCGTCCCATGAGATGTCGGCATCTGCTAGATCGCGCAACAGCAGTGTTTTTTGGTTGACCGCGACCTCTGCTCCCTTGCGGGTTTCAGTCCAGTGTCATTCTCGTGATGCTATCTGGTGGTTTTCTCAATGTGTGACCTATCCATCACCACTTTCTGCGTTTGATTTGCCTAAGGATGGGTTCCTCGTTCCTTAATCTCCACAGTACGTCGTTACTGATGGTGTTTGGCCAGAATTACCTGCAGATGATGCGGAGGCATTTGATGATGAAGGATTGTAGCCTCTGTGTCATGGTGTTAGAGACCAGCCATGTTTCGTTTTCGTACAACAATACGGACTTCACGCATGAGCCGAATATGCGTAGTTTATAGTGCATTCGCCCGAGTGCCGCCCTTGCTTTGTTTAGCCTGCAGTTGACATCTTCATCTGCTCCACCATCTGCCGTGATGATGCAGCCGCAATAAAAAGTACCTTTCCGAAATCTTCGAGGATATCAAAAAAATCCGTAACAATTTCGGTCTGAAGATAAATAAAAGCTTTCCTGATGAAAAAAGAAACGCCTGCCGAAAAAAAAACTATTGGAAGCTGCTTTTTAGAAGGAGTGCAGCAATTTAAATACCTCGGTGTTTTACTAAAAAACAACAACAACATGCACGACACAAGACAAGACCAAATTAAGGCCTCAAATAAAACATACTTGATCAATATAAATCTTCTAAAATCAAAAGTCCTCACGGTAATACGCCGCGTTTTTTTTACCCACGCAGATGAGCAATGCCTAAACATTTTCGAATATAAAATACTCTGTAAGATCTTTGGACCACTCCGAGAAAGTGACAGCACATATAGAATATGGAACAACAACGAACTGTAATCCTTATGCAAAGAAGAAGATGTTATTAAACACATTAAATCGCAAAGAAAAGAATTCGTTTTGGTGTCATATCGAATGATGACCGCCACTTGGCCACTTATAAACCGCTGGTTTCGAAAACACGAGAACGCCCAAATGTGCACTGGCTAGTCGAAGTCATCGTTGACCTGAAAAAGGTGCACGTCAGCAACTGGAGGGCCAAAATCGTGTAAGTGATTATCGCGTCAATCAAGACAAGAAGAAACAACTGGGAACAGCAAAAATCCTGACGCCTGGAATAAAATTGTGAATGAAGCCAAAGCTCAATCCCGAGCTGTAACGCTCCCTGATGATGATGACAAGCATCTCAACATACGCATTTACTTTGCTGAAATCACAAATTAATGGGTTTTGGGTTAGGTTAATAAGTTATAGGTTATTTCATTCAAAAGGACATGTATGTATAATATCCAACGCAGGAACTATAGTAGTTCATAAGTAAATACATTTTTTAAATCGTATTATTTTTTTACTTTATATTTAGGAACATCGATCAAATGATATTGAAATGGCATATTTTTCCCTTATCTCTTTACATAAATTTCGTTTGTGGCTAAAAAGACAAACAAAACATTATGAGTCTACAAAATGGGGAAATTAGATAGTAAAGCATTTAAAAATAAGTCTTCTGACCGTTGAAATAAAAATTGATTGCTCATACTTATAAAACCATCCGCTAAAATCACCAATTTGTTAGAAAAGGTTGCGCAAGTCTCAAGTTTGCACACTTATGCTATGAAGTTGTTGTACATAAAAAATGAAAGCTCTTGTAATTTGGAAAAGTGTAAACTTTCTTCAATCTCCATTCTTATTCTTGCATCAAAGGAATGTTCCTTCAGTTATGAGTGCCGTAACGCGGCTTGGATCCCTAACATAAAGCATATCAGACCAGTCACTCACAACCCACTCAGACTCCACTCACAAACCCATTTGGCGGCAGCAACATAGCAATAACTGATGTTTGAGGTATGTACTATATGTACCTGACTAACCAGATGTTTTATGGCCAGTATATAAATGAATACTTCATATATGTATGTATGTATACATAGATCATATAAAGGGTGATCAGATTGGAGGTTTTTTCAAAAGGGGTTTTTTGACAGATCACGCGTGACTGCTGCTGTCAAACTAAATAAAGGGTGGTTAAGTTTCAAGGGCCGGTGTTGATTTTGAATAACTAAAATACAATTTTTTTTGGGAAATTATTGTCATTTCTCTTTATTATGATAATATTGGTATGGCTCAATTACGTACGGAGCAAAATATCGTTATCATCTCACGATAGCGAACACTATTCACAGTAACTGCCTGACCGGCCTCATTTTGGAAAAAAATACGGCCCAATGATACCGCCGGCCCATAAACCGCACCAAACAGTCACTCTTTGTGGGTGCATTGGTTTTTCGGCAATCACTCTCTGATTATCAATCGCCGAAATGCGGCAATTCTTCTTATTGCCGAATCCACTGAGGTGAAAATGTGCCTCATCACTGAAGATGAAGTGCGCGATATGCATTTTGATTTGAACGCCCGTTTTAATAATAAGCCTGAATAACTTTAACGCGTTGCGCGATTGTGTATCCTTCCATGGTTCATCGTTGGCATAAAGAGAACTTTTATTTGTGGGGGTATGTAAAGTCTAAATGTTTTGTGGATAAACGCGCTTCGATTGAGGCATTGGAAGCCAACATTACTAAAGTTATTCACGAGATACGAACCGAAGTCCTCAAGCGAGTCATTCAAAATTGGTGTTTACGGATGGCCGAATTATGGCGCAGTTGCGGCCAACATTTGAAAAGGATTATCTTAAAAAAATATCATGAATGGTTCTACACAAAAACTATAATGATTGCCCAAATCAATTTGAATTTTCATTGTTTTATTTCAGTTTAAAATCCGATACCTTTAAATTGATCACCCTTTATATATCATATACGAGTACATACTCGTATAATATGTATTGTGTTTCAAATTTTTAACAGCAGCTTTACTGCGACAAGTTGGCAAATAAAAACAATTAAGTATTCATAACAGAGGATCCACCCATATTTTTCGGTGATTAGTTCAAACAATTCATACATACACACATACATACACACATGCATATTTATGCAAGTAAATGATAATTTTTGGCAGATATGCGAATGAGTGCGACCATTCATACATGAATTTCTATATTTACTTATGTAGGTTCATATTCATGACAATAAACAATTCTGTTTGAGTTCAAATTGAGGCAAACGTGAGAACCTACAATAATTATGTTCATGCAATGAAGAAAAAATGTATTGGCAAAATTAATTTGCCTCCTGGAAATTCATTATCTTGCAACGGACTTTTTTGTAAATCAATTCCATTTCCTACTAGGTTCAACTGAACCCATTTTTTTATCAAATTCGAAGTATGTAAATATTATTCTACTAAGCTTATGTATGGGTAATGTTACCCTAAATTTTGAAGGTCAAGCATTCGCAATTTTATGCTTTATGAGTTCAGCTGTGACATAGGCCACGAAAATTGGGCGAAATCGAGAAAAAATTGCACTTTCTTGAAAACTTTAAGCTTTGATAAATTGGGCGGTAATATATTTTTTTCTCTTCGTAATATTTGCGAAAAAATTGGGATGCAAATGGTTTCCTTTTTTTCTTTTTCAAAAAATAAAGTGACGGTGGGAAAAATACCTTTCCATTGATACCTTAAAAGTCTAAGTCGGTCAAGATTTGGCTGGGTTATTCAAGTTTTCCTTAAGGGGGAAGTACCTTTAGAGGGCCGAAAAAAACCAGTTTTTCGTGATTTATTTTTGGGAAAATGAAAACAGTGCACATGAAATTAATATGATATATATTTAGGGCAATGCTCCAAGAAGAAAAAAGCGTATTTAACATTATTATAAATAAGCAATTAATTGAGTTATGGCGGTTCACGTAAATCGTGTCGCCGCTGACATCGAATTCGGCGTAAGCGATCCTGACCGCAACTTTCATCTGAAATCATAAAATCAAACATTATTTTACTCAGGAGGGTTTTTTATCCTAGATAGACTACAATCTCTAGCAAATTCGAAGATTAACCATTAAAATGAGGCTTCAAAAAAAACTTTTGGTTTTTTTTGCAAAAATTTTCAAACATTTTTGTGTTAAAAAGTATCTAAAAATTATTTTTTCTTTTCGTCCGTAGTCTATCTAGAGTAGCTTTTTATGCCCTTTAAAATGAAACCTTGATGAAGAAAATTGGTTCAATACTTTTTCCGTAATCACTTACGCCAATCTGAAAAACATGGTTTCGAGAAAACGCCGTTTAAAGTTCGGCGGTCAAGGCTCGGTCGGCTCGGCGCGCGCCACTTTCAAGTGGCATATCTTCCATCATTTTCAAGATCGGCTTTTGAAATTTTGCAATAATATTCTTAGAGCATATACCTATCGGTTAAGACAATAAAAAAAAAATCGATTTTTTGAAACGTCTAAAGGTACTTCCCCCTTAACTTTGATAAAGTTGATAAAAATTTTCAACATTTTTATGCAGACCTTTCAACCTAATTAATTTAAGGTTTTCAAAAACTAATTTTATTTATGAAAATGGCATGGAGTTTTGGCATTTTTCTTTTTTTGTTTTTGTATTCGATATTAAGAATTTTCTTCCACACTATGATTCAATAATAAAAGAATGAGCAGGCAATGGCAAACCTCCAAGTGTAGTTTTGCCATTAAAAAGTTCCTCTTAAAAAACCATTTGCCATTCGGAGTCGGCTTAAGACTGTTAGTCACTCCCAAAACACACGTCCCGAAGCGGAAGGCCTTCTGAATTCGATGAAGAACGTCTCAAATCACTTCTGAAGGAGAACGGTCGCCAGACCAGTCGGGAATTGGAAAAAAATGAACTGCGATCATAAAACGATTCTCAATCACCTTAATTCAATGGAATTTACCGAAAAATTGAGACCCGGGGTACTCACCGAAATAAATAAAGAAAGTCGCGTTCAAATTGCTTCTCAGCATCTTGCCCGCCATCGAGCAAAGGCGTTAATAAACAGCACTTTTTATACCAAATCGTCACGGGAGATAAGAAATGGTACCTATACATCAATATGAAGCAAAGAAATGAGTGGGTGGCTCCAGTTAATGAGCCAAAGTCGAGACTCAAGCCGGACCTTCATCCAAAGAAGATCATGATCTGTCTTTGATGGGACTGAAAGGGCAACAAGGAGCTCTACATTGATCGACATGGTTAAACAATACTCCTTCACGACAACTCCAGGATCCATGTTGCACAAGTCGTCAAATCCACATCCGTATTCTACGTATCTTGCACCTACCGATTACCATCTTTTCCGCTCACTGTCAAACCATATGAAGGGCGTTACCTTCGATAACAAAGAAGTCCTTGAAAAGTGGCTCAACAACTTCTTTGACACCAGACCTGGCGGCTTTTGGCAGAACGGCATCAAAAAATTGGTGGGGAGGTGGGAAGAGGTTGTAAACAGCAACGGCGAATATATAATTGATTAACTTATTGATATGATTATTGTTTTTTTTTAAATCTCTGCAATGCTACGCATGACCCATCTTTGAAAGAATTTCAATTTAATTATTTAGTTATCAAGGAAACATGCAATATTTTCCACTTAATTCATTAAAAGGCAAGAGTTATTCGCCAAGTACCTATTTTAGTGGCCACGCAAAATGACACTCTCTGAAAATAACCGAATCTGTGCTACCAATAATGCAAGGTAATGTAACTAGTTTTCTAAATTCACAATGAAGAAGTGATGCCATTAAAAAAAAAGCTATAATTTCAATAATAGCTTAAAATTTTTCCGAGCGGCATGAGGACAATCGATGGATAAAGGCAGCGTACCTATTTAAATGACCATAAGCGTATGTATATAATTGGCGTTTACACCCTTCTTTTGATATTGGCCGAGCTCCTCTTCCTATGTGTGGTGAGCATCTTGATGATGTTCTACAAATGGAAGGACTTACAGTTTTACGGCGACTGGTTTTTATGAGAAGTTTTGTCATGGCAGAAACACATTCGAAGAGTGGGTTCCAAACCTGGGCTCTACTGAATAGAAGTTACGCTCAAAACCATTCGGTTACCACACGATTATGTACATACCATATATAATTTTTTTCTTGGATGCTTTCTATGCTTCTGGGCTGTCACGAGTCTAGCTAGGCTTACCCTATATATAATATCTTGATCAATTTATCCTTAGTCTCATTGTTCCGGGATCCGCACTACGGATTAATTATCGTGATAGTTAATGAAAGTTTTTTGTTTATTTTGGAAAAAAAAATTTGTTTTGCTTTGATTAAAAAATGTAACATTTATTTTGCACATTTTATACACGCCAAATTTTGAACGAAGAAATTGATTTTGCATTAAATTAAAAACGAAGTGTTTTGAATACGAAATGAAGTCTCAATCGAACAGGTGTGAAATAAATGTATCCGTATTTCCATATTCTTACGGATAAATTTGCATAGAAAATCCCACGCATTGCTTTGTAAGAAAGCATAAAGCATTTTAAGAATGATGCGCATATCGTAAGTACAGTGGTCGCACAATGTGTTCGTACACCACCCGCAGTTAGCAAGTCGAATATGTATGCTGCTGGAACTTGCCACAATCTTAACCTAGGTTAGGTTAGGTTAAATCTTTTCAAAATATTCGCAATATTTTTCGGGGAAAATATTTTTTTATAATTTTTACAAAAATATAGTTCATTGATAATAAAAACCTTGTAAATCAAAGTTTCAAACTTTGTACAAATTTTAACAAAAATTGCACAAATTTCAAAAAAATTTTCATAAAAATTTTAAACTTTTTAATTTAAAAAAAACCCTAATTGGTGCGTATACTTCTATTAAGTGTTTGGCCGCGTTCCTCCTCCTATTAGTATTAGTGGTGTGTGTCTTGATGTTTTTCCACAAATGGAGAGGCCCACAGGTTTAGGCCGATACCGAACGGAAAATGGTTATGAGGAGCTTTTTTCATGGCAGAAATATTATTGGGTTGGGGAATAAGTTCGTAGCGTTATTACCGAAGACGTGTATTTAAACAAAAAAACAATAATTATATAAATAAGTTAATTAATTACACATTCGCCGTTGTTGTTTACAACCTCTTCCCACCTACCCACCAATTTTTTGATGCCGTTCGCCAAAAATCGCCAGGACTGGTGTCAAAGAAGATGTCGAGCCATTTTTTAAGGACCTCTTTGCTATCGAAGGTAACAATGTCATATAGTTTGAGTAATCGGTCGGTGCAAGGTCCAGAGAATACAGCGGATGCTGAAGAACCTCCCATTCGAACTCTTGGAGTGCGGATTTGTCGACTTGTGCAACATGAGGCCTGGCGTTGTCGTGAAGCAATACTCCTTTGATCATGTCTATCAGATCTTTTCAATCGAATAGCCTCATTGAAGCGGTGTATCTGGGCAATGTAGAGCTCGTGGCACTCTTTTCGAGCATTTTCCAGTGCACCATACCCTCCCAGCCCTACCAAACACGTATCATGATTTTTTTTTTAATGAAAGTCCGGCTTGACTCTTCCGCTGCGGGACGTGTCATCGACCTCAATGTTGCCATTTTTGAACTTTGCAAACCATTTCCGTGCTGTAGACTTGCCTATGACACTTTCTCCATACACGTCGCAAATGTCCCGGGCTGCTTCGGCAGCTTTTTGACCTTAATGAAAAGCAAAGAAGAGCATGTGTCGAAAGTGTTGATTTTTACATCCTGGGTATTCCATTTCTAAGCCTCAATAACTCAAAAATACAATTAACATAGTTTTGCAGAGAAGAAAGAGATCTATCGAATGAATACTTAACCTTTGCCAAACAGCAAACAAATCATTGGAAAATAAAAGAAAATATAAAAACGCTATGAACTTATTTTCCAACCCAAGATATTTATTATTATTTTATATTATTTTATTTTTATTTTTTTACTTTTTTAATTTTTCAATTTTTTTTTTAATTTTTCTTATTTTTTCAATTTTTTTTTAATTTTTTTTTTTATTTAATTTGTTTTTTACTTTATTTTTTTTATTATGTTATGTAAATATGTAATTTAGGAATTAGTCTTCTGTAAGGTGGCGCAAAATTAATCACCCTATCAGAAGATGCTATAATTAATGCACTGCCCAGCTGCAGTATACAAACAGACAAGCAACGGAGCGCGTAAAGGTCAAATTCAGATTTCCATCACTCAAAATATTTTTTTGTTTTTATTTAGTAAAAAATATGCACAAGCAAAATTAGATGATTAATTTTGCGCCACCTTGCATTACCAATGAAGTATGCGAAACAGATATCGAGTTCAACAATTGTCTAACTTGAATAAATACTACACTTTTCCAACAATTTATTATTTTTAAAAATATTTCAATGTAATTACCTGCTAATTTTATAAGAAATCGAAAAGTAAACGTAGATACATACATATGTACATATGTCATTTCAATTATTAATTTTTTGTATCATTTAGCTTCTCTAGTAAATGCATTTAAATGATTAAAATGATGTGTGCATATGCATGTGCATGTATGTATGTGTGTACATACATATGTATGCAAATTGTTATTAATCATTTTGCAGGTGGAAAATATATGAAAATGTGTTTGTAAGTGTAGAAATTATTTCATAATTTTAGGCAAACCTAATCGAATGAGCAAACTATTGATAATTGCGAGATGATGCATTGGCTTACTGCAACTTGAAGTTAAAGCAAACACACACACACAGCCTGCATACATACGTGCAAGGGTGGGTATTAAATAACGAGACTGACGCTGAATACCTACCATTTCGATGGGTTGGGTTCAAAGAGAGAGAAGTGTTAAGTGAGTGAGTTTAAGAAGGCAGGTGAATAGGTGGTTAATATCGTGCAGGGTACCTGCACATCCTGGACATCTATTGAGTATGCCGAGGTCGATACTGGAAAGGTAGGAGTTTAAACTACTATAATATACCGTAAGTAATTGAGAAAAAGTTACGCGATGCTCAGAAGGCAGGTGAAACTCTTCGTCCGCGATGGGTGGTGGTTGGACTCCGATGACGTCATTCGAGGGTCGGGAGCTTATGAAGATGGTGAGAGATTCCCGATAAATGTCGTATTATGCATGTCTGTAAACTGTCTGACAAAGTATTGGGTTGGGGAATAAGTTCATAGCATTTTTATATTTTCTTTTATTTTATAACGATTTGTTTGCTATTTGGCAAAGGGTAAGAATTCATTCGATAGAACTCATTCTGCTCTACGAAACTATATTAGTATTTTTCAGTTATTTAATTTTTTTTTGGTTTTGAGCCTTAGAAATGGATTACCTAGGAGGCAAAAATCAACGTTTTCGGCACCTGCTCTGCTTAGCTTTGCTCATCGAGGTCAAAAAGCTGCCGAAGCAGCCCGGGACATTTGCGACTTGTATGGAGAAAGTGTCACAGGCGAGTCTACGGAAATTGTTTGCATCCGCCTATTCTTCGAGCCTTGCACCGGCCGATTACCATCTTACTCTGACAGGTCTGAAACTTTGTCCACTGCGAATCTCTAGTGCCAGGCGATCAGACGGGCGCAGCGTTAATTCACACTCGACCGGCCAGTTGCTTTAAATGTCGCCAGCAACATTTGTTTGTCTTTCCCCAAGTGCTAATACCTAGCAACTTGAGGGCCTGTTACGGATTTGAACCCTAGATGCAATTGCGGTTATATGCGAGGAGGAACGAAAAGGGTTGCCGTGGATTTAGTGGGGAAAAGCTTAGATTTAGATTTATTGGAGGTTTCCATTTCGTCCTCATGGTCTTTTGTGCCTCTGCTCATCACAGTACTTCATCTGGACCCAGTTGCCTTATTAAATTTAAAACAGAGCTGGGTTGGACTGAGCGTATGCGCCTTTATTCTGGCTGCAAATGGCCGAGATGCATATAGCACTGCATTCAAGGAGACAGTGCATTGGAGTCTCCTGGGATTGGTCAAGAGTCCGAGGACCATATCCCGATCATGTGCAGTTCGAAGTAAGAATTTCGACTGGCGTAGCCTCATAGTTTGGTGTCAGCTTACCTGCCTTAACCTTAGCTCTTCACTCGTAAGCTTCTCCTGTCGCTCATAATGCAATTCGCTCATTCCGGAAGTTCCTGTCTAAGTTAATCTCTGCACGTAGGCAGATGGCAAACACCTCCACTTGGAAGATACTTGGAAAACTAAAGCTGAAGATTGCTGGTAGTGAAAAAGCGAGAAAGGTTGGCGATATAATCGTTCACTTTGGAAGATGAGCCAACTATGCCATTGCTGAACCTCAGTCCTTGACTTTCGTACTCAGTTTCAGTGACAATTATTAACTCCTTAGTCAATTATTAACTCCTTAGTCAAATCTTTTGGGTGTGCAGGTAAAATTTCTCTGATCTGGGTTCCAGGACATATGAACATAGAGAGAAATGAAATTGCTGATGACCTTGCCAGCAAAGGGAACTGAATTGGTATCAGAAACCTCCTAGCCGGTCATCGGCATTCCTCTGACTGTTGTTAAAGAGAAATTGCACAACTTATTTCTCAGCAAAGCGTAGAAAAGAAGCAGCTCCATTTCTTCATGTGCTATTTCGGAAAACCTTTGGCCCCAGTACAATAGACGAAGGACTCAGAAAATCCTGACTCCTCGCCATTCACTTTCCAAACTCGTAGCTGTGTTTACCAGTCATTGGGCGATCGGCGTACACGTTGAAACGCTAGGTTTACCATTTCACCACCCCTGCAAAAGCTGTGGGGACCTTGCAGAGAAGAAGACTGTTGAGCATTTTCTCGGTAAATGTCCGGGTTTGGCTGCTAGAAGATTAAGGTCACTTGCTACTTTCTTCAACAGAAGCAAAACTACCATCTATATTTCGAAACGGTAAACAAAATTTATTATATTTTCTTAAGGGGGGGTAACGTTTTTAAATTTTTATTTTTGCATTTTTTTTTTATTTGGTTTTTTAAATGAAGAACCTTTCAAGAATATTCTGTGAAAATTTTATATGAATCGGAGCAAAACTTACAAAGATACAGCCATGTTAGTGTTGCTACCTACCTGGCTCAACCGCGCGCCATTTGTACTTTAAAGCGTTTTCCCCACAACTTACGTTTTCAAAGTCGGTGCCCCTCATAACTTTGAAACTACTGCACCGATCCTTTTGAAATTTTGAACACTTTTTCTGTAGATGTTTTACAAGGTAACGCCGAAGAGTTTTTTTCGAATTTGTTGATACTTTTGTTTTTACGGTAACTAATTCACCGATTTTTTACGCGAAAATCGTGTTTTTGACTTTAACGTGTTCCCAAAAATCGAAAAAATTTTAATTTCAAAAAACCCTCTCGGCGTTACCCGGAGAAAACGATTATATAACGAAATAACTTTGGTTTTTTGATTTCAGATGATTTAACACCGAGTTATGAGGGGCACCGCAAAACTACTTTTTTTGAGATGCGTCCGAATAATTTCTGCCATTGCCGTATTTTTAAATATTTTTGGATGAAAATTTCACAAAATATACTTCAAATGCTATAGTTTTATGTAGTAAAAGATTTGACGAATAAATTTTAACTGTGTCATCAAAAAAAAATCATAAAAATGTGCCTTTTTTTACATGAATTAACGTTACCCCCCCTTAATATTTTTGAATTTGAAAACAACCATCTATTACTCCATTGCGGCTCTAACCAGCAGCTCAATATGCACTACGGCTTCTTATGTGTCAATTGACGCGGCCGCGTCTACGCGAGGGCGAGGGCCTTTTGGATTCGGCAGTTGTTACTTCAGCAGTGAAGTGGTTCGCGAATGCCGAAGTAATACTAAATTAAATGTACTGTACCGAAAATTTTGTCACTAGCCGAATACTTCCCTACGGGGTAACTAACTAATTACACACCCACGTATGCAATCACAGATAAATATGTAAATATGTATGATTGCAACTACAGTTCAATAACCACAAACCAATTACAACAATTAAGTAGAAATGAGTGTAAAAAATAAATGAAAAACAATTTCAAAATTGAGGCTCCAATACAAAATCAACCATGTGAATCTTCGTATGTGTAAACATTAAACATTTGTAGTGTATGCTAATTAATTTATAACGCCTAAAAGCGTATAAGTCATCAATCAGTTATTTTGATGCCTTCAGCGGAGGAATCCGCAGAGAATTCATTTCATCGGGTTGGCAAATAAAAAATTAAAAAATTATAAAAAAAGAATTATATTATAATTTACAAATATGTATACTAGCATTCAGAAGTCTGACTGTATACGAATTTTATGAGACATAAAGAAGAAGTGCACGTGCTTGGGGGCGGTGACGTAACAGCTCATCGCACCTATCTCTGAGAACCTGGTATGCCCATACATAAACCTAAACCAATGAATGACGAACCAAATCAAATATACAGTGGGTCATTTCGCAGTTATGACTGAGAACCTGGTATGCCCATACATAAACCTAAACCAATGAATGACGAACCAAATCAAATATACAGTGGGTCATTTCGCAGTTTTTTCCAATCATTACAACAAAATCCATGATACCCATTGGCAATATTCAGTCAACATGGCGACCATTGACTTGATGGATGCGATCAGAGCGGTTTAGGGGCCGTTCATAAACCTCGTGTCCCGAATTTCAGAAAAAAATTGCCCCTCCCCCCTTGTGACTCTCTGTGACAAATCTTTACACCACCCCTGGAAGGCACGTGATAATTCGTGATATAACCGATACCCCCCTCCCGCCCCCCAGCGCATCACGAGGTTTATGAACGGCCCCTTAGCATAGACTGACAGTGACGGTAATCGAGATTAACGACTTAATTCGGAATATATCTCAGGAATTAAGTGCAAATAATCCGGATCATCGGCCGCCGTAGTCGAATGGGTTGGTGCGTGACTATCATGTCGAAGTACTTAGTTTAAAATCTCCGTATATAAAACACCAAAATGAGAGACACATTTTTTTAATAGCAGTCTCCCTTCGGCAGGCAACGGCAAACCTCCGAGTGTAAGTTTCTGCCATAAAAAAGTTCTTCTCTCCGTTCGGAGTCGGCTTAAAACTAGAGGACGCAAACCACAAATAGAGGGAGCAACTCGGCCAAACACCCTATCCGGATCAACTATCAGACCTAATTTCCATAATTTAAGCGGCTTAGGGGAATTTTCGATGGCAACACCACCGAAAAAAAGTAAATATCTTTTGTGAATGAGAAATAATCAAGCTTTTAAACGAAAGAACAAAAAAGACTGGTTGCAATGCTAGTCTGCACTAACACATTAGAAATTAGATTAGGCCCGAAACAGAATTGCTGCGGACAGCGGGTAACGGGCAACGAATTGACGGGTAGTGAACAGCCGTGTGGAACTCGAATATTATTTGCTTGTTGTTTGCCTGCTGTGGCTTGTAAGGAAATAAATTGTCATCAAGCAATCAGAAAAGCAACCCTGACTCTGAAGCATGGCGGAGAAAATATAATTCAATTTAATTATTTTGCCGCCGTAAAAATAACCGACGGCAAGAAATCTGGCTGAGAAAAAGCAAATAAAGTTTTTTTTTAATAACAGCTAATACCCGTATTTGTCGCCCGCAGTTCATCTCTTAATGACAAAACTATTTAATAAACAAATCAGCTGTTCATTAATCTGCGAAACAAATTTGATCAGATTCACTGCCCCGGTAGTGCGGATTAACGCCAATGCTATTCGTGACTTATTTAGACCTTTTCCATCGATCTTTGGAAATATTTGTTTGATCGTCGGATAAATGGCTCTATTGTGAGTAGGTATCTCACACACCCATGGTGCATTGCAAGGCCAACTCGTTCAGGGCCTTCTCTCATTCAATAGCTAACTTGAAGATGGTACTACTATTAGATTGTAGGCATTTAATGGTAACTTGGCATCTAGAATTGAACTGAATTGCAGCGGTTCCTCAGAATGAATCCCACTATCCTGGCCAGAGACATTACAAGCAGCAAATATAGATTACTAAAGAAATAATACCGGGATTGCGGAATTTATACGGCGAGAGATCGCAGAGTATCCAATGAACAAGACACATTAAATGCATGGGAGAGGAGAGAATACAGAAAAGATTGCATGAGACAAACACAATCCATACGATGATGATAAACCTCGCCATCGGTATGTAGATCAGTGATGACTTCTCATTCGGTTCCCTCCCAGGTGCTTGCGGAATTTTTTGTTTTCAAAATATCATGATGAAATCATAATGCTGTATAATATAATACTCGTAAGTAAAACTACAGAATGGTAATCAGGGTTTTCAATTTAAAGGCTAAGTTGCTTTAAACTACAATATGTACTCGCGTTTCAGAGACAAAATGGAACGCAAAGCGCTCGTGGCAGGCATGGAAACTGCACCTATTTTACCCCCTGCTTTAGTAGTATTATCTAGTTCATTCATCTAGTAGTTCATCTAGCCAACATACGGCATAACACTTGGGCTGAAAAGTCCCGGGCCTAACACGCTACTACTGAAGTCCCGGGCTACTAACGGGCACTACTTTTATTGCATTCACCTCTTTTTCAGTTAGTACTAACCTAAAAAGACAGCTGTTAAAATTTCATGATATTCTATTCATTAG
This sequence comes from Anastrepha fraterculus, assembly GCA_037575425.1. NCBI lineage: Eukaryota > Metazoa > Arthropoda > Insecta > Diptera > Tephritidae > Anastrepha > Anastrepha fraterculus. The sequence continues at coordinate 239,244 of JAYXIM010035103.1, read as the reverse complement.
TTCGAGAGTTCTTGTAATAAAAGTGACGTTATTTTTGCTATTTTAAAAACAATGGATCAACAAGAATTTCGTGTTTTAATGTAACACTGCTTTTTGGTGGAAAAAAATGCCGTTCAAGTAAAGCAATGGCTTGAAAAGTGTTATGGGGACTCCGCTCCATCAGAAACAACAATAAAACGATGGTTTGCTGACTTCACCAATTTGCTGGTCATAGAGACACCGATGAAGCACAAGGCAGTGGACGTTCAAATGAGGCGGTGGACCCAGAAAACATCAAAAAAATCCATAAAATTGTTTTGAATGATCGAAAAGTGAAGTTATGTGAGTTAGCTAACGTAGTAAAGATATCAAAAAGACGTGTTGGCTTTATATTGCATGAGTTCTTGACTATGAGAAAGCTCTGTTCAAAGTGGATGCCGCGTTTGCTCAGTGTTGACCAAAAACAAGTGAATCACAAGTCAATCAAAACAATGGCAAAACTATATGAATTCAACTTCGAATTGCTCCCACATCCAGTGAGACTACTGGCTGTTCGCAGACCTAAAAAAATGCTAGTCGGTAAGACATTTCACTCGAATGAAGTTATCGCTGAAACTGAGGCCTATTTTGAGGCAAAAGATAAATCGCTCTACAAAAATGGTATTGAAATGCTAGAGCGGCGCTGGAATGATTCCCTTGTTCTTGATGGAAATTACGTTGATGAGTAAAGCAAATCTTGAACAAAAAAAAACGAGTTTTCTTTGTTAGGCGCGGGACTTTTCAGCCCATATGTTATGTACCTGTTAATAAACTATTGCGCCATAAAAGTATGAGCAGCGCAACGGGTGCCCTATCACTAGATTTGAATATGAACTATACGACAACTACAAAGCTGAAGTAGGCAAAAATATTTCATTATTTCCCACGCTGCAATGTTCAACTGAAATGTCACCAGTATTTATTAATTAATTTCAATATTAAATCCTATTTACTTAGCCTCATTGTCGCTAAGTACACGCCCACATTTTTTGCGCTCAATTAATTTATTATCTATTGAAATATTACAATTTAGCTGCTGCTTACATCGAACACAAATTGTTACCACAAAGCAAGGCTCTGGAACTTCCTGTTCGCCATGATTCACATTGTTTTGCGATTCTCGCCGTCGGTTAATGTTAATAACCGCACCAATTCAAGACCAAATTCTGTCTGTCTGTCTGTACATTTTTCTGAACCACAACTTATTCGTATATATGTAAATGTGCGCTAGATAGACAAGTGCAGGGCTTAAGAGCCGACAACAGTAATAAAATGTTGGTCCTGCATGAATGATTTTGCGTTAAGTGTGCTATGGCTAAGCCAATGTGGCAAGGTTGAGTATGCGCCAAACAAGGTTGAATAAAAATTTCCACTAAATGCCAAATATTGTTAGTTCGTGTGACTAACATTCGCAATTGCATTACCTTTCATTTTGCACTTATTAAGTAATTAAATACAATAATTACAATGTAGAATCGTACAGGCCAAGTCAATGCACTTTAAGCTGTACCGGCTGTATAAATGGTGCAAAAAAATCTGTCTATTTGTGTCGTTTTTCATGCTTCATCTGAAATTAAGGAAATAATGCTCGCAATACATTGAACTGCTCAAACTGAAAGTTAGGTTAGAGACAACAACAAATGGAAAATGGGCCCGAACTTCTTCAGAAAAAAACAACTTTTAGAGATATGTACATTCGAAACTAATAATAAATCTCACTGATACGGCAAACGAGTATAAGAAGCAAATTAAAAAAATCCCACTTACAGAGATAAAACAATCGATTTTTTTGTTCAAGATTAGCTTTTTTCATCAACGTAGTTTCCATCAAGAACAAGGGAATAATTCCAGCGCAGCTCTAACATTTCAATACCACTTTTGTAGAACGATTTATGTTTTGCCTCAAAATAGGCCTCAATTTCAGCGATAATCTTTTCATTCGAGCGAAATTTCTTACCGGCTAGCATTTTTTTGGCCTGCGAACAGCCCTTGTTCGAGAAAAATCAAACTTCTACATATTGAAGCTCCCTCAGCCACCAGAGAGAGTTTCCCTGGTCTCCTATGCCGACGAATGTACGATAATGGTGTCGGGCAATGACATTGATGGCCTGTGCGCACAGGTAAGCGACTGTCTGACCTGCCTTTCTCGCTTATTCACTGCGAGGAATCTACAACTTTCCCCCACTAAGTCCACGGCGATCCTCTTTACCACCTGGACAAAGGAGGTCAAACTACAACTCAAGGTACTACAAGTTAAAATTTTTGGGAGTTACCTTTGAAATTTTGTTCTCCTTTTCTGCACACACAACCGCAATTGCTACTAAAGTCCAAAACCGCAACAAGATCCTTAAATCGCTAATCGGCAGTACTTGGGGCAAAGACAAAGAAATGTTATTGGGAGCATTTAAAGCAATTCCCGGTCGGTTTTAAATTACACTGTGCCTGTCTGGTCTCCTGAAACTAATGATACGAAGTGGACAAAGTTTCAGACATGACGAAACACTGCTATTCGGACAGCGACGGGATGCCTCCTGATGTCCCCTCTACAACACCTACGTAATGAGGCACAGATGCTCCCTGTGAAGAAGCACAACAAACTGCTCAGCAAGCAGTTTTTACCAGGGTGCTACTGCAGGTTTCACCCATGTATACACCTGCTTGAACCACAGCCACCTCCCAGACACGTCAGGAGGCACCTCTTCAATTACTCCGACGAGATCCAGAACAAAACAAATCGACAACTCCTGGACCGGACAGTGTTTAGACAGATAATTAACGACTTTCAACGGAAGACATTTACCACCTTCTTAGGCTCCCGACCTCCGAATGCACCCCGCATGACAGTAACCCCATCAAACCCACTCATCTAACTCCCCTCTCCCTCTGGACCCAACCTGTCGAAACAGCACGCTATCTGGGTCTACCGTTAGCTGAGCTAACCGAAGACGACCGGTAATTTACATTGCACTGACAGGGTTCAGTATGCAACAACAACAACGCTGGTAGCTGATCTGTTGAATCCAAGCAGACATTTTGTCCTTTTAAGATTCAGTTTTGGCCACAGCGTTTTTTAAGACGCTGCAATTAGTAGTCAGAGACCACATCCTGTGTTCCTGGGTGTTTTCCGCGATTACGCTCAAGTCAATCGCAGTGTACAGTTCGCTTAGAGGAATGCTTATGTCCTCCACCACACGCTGAAGATCAAGCTCAGAGCCTTTCCTTGCACACTCATCCGCTCTTTAAATTTCCTTCCACTGCAGAGTGGCCGGGGGTCCAACAAAGTGTGGTGTGGTGTTGTTGAATAAGCGAGAGCGACCTCCTGCATTCTTTAACACATCTTAAATTGATTCGCGATTTACGTCTTGCAAGTGTTCCACAGATAGTAGAACTGATTATTTTCTTTTAGCACGCCTACTACTTTAATTCTAGAAACAGATTTGGCCGCTATACCTTTAACACATAGGTATATATAAATATCAATGGGTGGAATATGTAGGATCACTTCCACCGCCCCTTGAGGCATCAGTCGGAGCGCAGCTGTTCTTCATTCACAAGCTAATCGTTGGACTCTTGTGAGATTCTTTAGGTAGGATTGTGTCTGTACCGGCTCCCACCACACGAAAACTTCATTAAGTCCCAATGGGTCTGATGATCGTATTTCGTTTCGGTTTCAGGTCACATTTCTTGCCAAATTTCTTCTTATACATAAAGAGGACCTTACAAGCTTTCTTTATCCCTTCCTCGGTGTTCCAAGAAAGCTTTGAGTCCAGAATTATGCCATGTCTTTCGAATAATGAATTCTGAGCAATTTTTGGTCCTCAGTTAACTTGTGCGGAATGAAAGGTGGACAGACCTTTCGTAAGCCCAAATGAACAGTTAAAATGCGATAAATCGATGTTTTGGAGATTATCAACTCCGATTCCATGAATTTCAACAATGATTTCGGTTCATTTCTGATAAATTTACGAACAATTTCGTTGGAGTTTTCGGTGATTACTGAATTTGCGCTGCCCGTATGTTCATTGCCATTTATGTCCTCGCAACCATCTCTGAAACGTGTAAACCACACATGAACTCTGGCACGAAATAGAAAATCATAGCCATAAACTTTTTTCATCAATTCAAATGTTTCGGTCCACGTTTCACCGATTTTAAAACAAAATTTGATATTAGCTCTTTTTTCGAAACTCATTTTTGTACCGATGATTTGTACTTGGCTTTGTTCGATAGGGTTAGTGTTACTCCATCTATAGACGGCAACTGAAATTCGGTATCTTATATCTTCTAGTGAACAGAACTACTACGGTCTTGAATGGGTTAACCATTAGACTATATGGGGTCGCCCACTTAGAGAGTTCCTTTAGCGATAATTGCATGAGCCCGCTGATAGTCGAGAGAAACTTCCCTATTATCAAGATGAATCCATTGTTCGCATAAGAAACTATCTTGATTATTTTCTTGGTCATGGTAATAAGCAATTTATTTAGGACTAGGTTCCACCTATCACTTAATATACGCTTCTATATATTATATAACTGTTCTCAAAAGTTTAAATTAAATTATGTTCCACTTCTGAATTCTATTTTATCTGATTTATCTTAATTCTAAGAAGAGCCGAAGCCATAGAGTACATAGAAAAAAAACATTTCCACGACAGTCGGTTCTAAAGGGTGGTTAAATTTCAAGGGCCGATGTTGAATGTGAACCACACCTAAACGTCAACGACACCGTTGGACTTCTTTCTTTGGGGTTATTTGAAAGAAAAGGTGTACGTCGATAAGACAGCAACAATTCAAGAGCTAATCGATGAGATAATTCGGCACATTAACGGCAGAGAACCTCATTTATGCCTCAGCGTCATCGAAAATTTGGACCAACGGATGGAGGTGTACCGCCGAGGCCGTGGTGGCCATTTGGCCGATATTTTGTTCCATACGTAATTGATCCATACCAATATTATCATAATAAAGAGAATTGACAAAATTTTCCTAAAAAAATTTTATTTTATTCAAAATCAACACCGGCCCTTGAAACTTAACCTCCCTTTATTTTACATTACCGGAACGGCCTGGATTTATATCCGGCTAAGGATTGTCACTCTAGCGTCATTCTCGTATATGCATGGGAATGTTTATGCTGCTTCAACAACAACAAGAAAATTTAAATTACAATAACTAACCTTAGTAGAATGGTCAGCTGCAAATCATGACCTAATCTCTCCAAAGCTGGCACACCTTCCACACGTAAAATATTAATTTTCTCACGTAAAGATCGCGAAACTGTATTCTGGCCATGTCGTTCACGCAAAATTTCCAAAATGTTTGGTTGACGCAAAAACGCTATCACCTGCGAGATTTCATGCAAAGAAAAAATAATTAAAATATACAAATTTTACAAAATTATGGACTGACTGCAACGAAAAAATAATAAAAAATTCTAAAATATCCAAAATTATGGATTGAATGATTTACCTTTTCATTATAAGCTACAGGCACCTCGTTGTACTGCTCGTAATTACCAACAGCACCTCCACTGGCGCCACCTATTGCCCCATTTGGTCCGGTACGTGCAGTGCTAACCGGCCTAGGAGGTGGCAGTGGCGGCACACCAGAGGAAGACATGCAATTCCCATCAAAAACATCAAAATGAGAACTTTGTTGTTGATATTGTTGCTGTTGGTGTGGATGTAAGTGTAGGTGTTGATGGTGTGCATGTGAAAAATGTGATGAAAGTTGTGGTGACTGATGTGAAGGATGTTGATGCCTTTGACGTACTACGCGTGCACTTTCGATCGGCAAGCGTGGATCCATGAATGACGTCTTACGGTTATTGTGATCGATGAAGAACTGTTTGCCGGATTGATCGAGTTTGGTCTCCCAGCATGAGGGCAAGTCGCGATTAAGCTGAGCGAATGTATTTACTAATGCCACCAAATCCTTGTTGTATTGGTAACGTTGAAAACACTGCGGATCGCGGCGTATACGTATAATCATATGCTTTAGTGCCGGATTTCGATTATATATCGATAAAGCGTCTTCGTTTGTATGCAGCATGGAGTAAAAGTCGGGACGACAGAGCATAACAACAGCTGGATGTACAGAAAGATTAAACATTTGTTGATTGCTATTATTAGCAGCGGTTTGATTGTTATGGAGAGCATTTGCAAATGGACTGGCAGTGTTATTGCAACCGGAACTATCGTTCGCACTAAAAACGGAAGCATTCGATAGTCGATTTTCGCTGGTAATAGTACGTCGAATGGACTGATAGCGTCTATCCAATTGTTGGCGATGATGGTGCTCACGTCCTAAAAGTGCAGAAAAATAGTTAAATGTTAATTATATTTTTGATACCGTTTTGGAAATATTATATTTTTATTTCGGCCAACTTACCTGCCCCATTTAGGGTTACACCACCATTCGTGCCGGGGCGTTGCCACGACGTTGTACGTGTCGTATGATCAATATAGAAAATACGTCCATGACTATCCATACGCGCCTCCCATGCCGGGGGCAAGGGCTCTGCCGCAGTTTCGCCTTCACCGAAAACAGCGCTGCCCTGCAGAAAGCCAGCAGCGGTACCCCGCTCGGGGATTGAAGGTAGGCGTGTACTGCAGGCTTCATTTGTTGCGCCGCTAGTGTCAAGTGATTCTTCTAAGCCCGAGTCAAACGTGTGGTTTTCCGCGGCAGTTATTTCGCCCCCCACAGCAGGCCCAAAGGCTATGGGTGGCGACCTTGGAATAATAGCCAAGTTGTACTCGCCTTGGTTGGCATTGTTGGGCGATGCATATGGTGTCGCGGCACCAGAAAATGAATTATCAGCATGTGCTGCGAATGCAGAAGCGTTAGACTGTAAGCGTTGCTGGCGTCGAGCATGATGTGTGGGGGTTGGTGGACATACAAGATTCGCTCCTATTAAATACGAAATTAAATATAGAGCTGTAAAACATACCCAAGTGCATATAAATGAATAACACCACTTACCGGCACCACCACCAACACGTTTTAACAGCCTCTGTTGAGGACGTATATGCGTTGCAGGCGACGATGGCGCACCACTACCAACGACACTCGAAACAAATTTAAACTGAGTTTGTGGCGTAGAAGGCGAACTTGTTTCCGGACTTATGATAACATCCAAAGGTGATGCACTGCGTGTCGAACAACCGGAAGGTGGACTGCGTTGACGTTTGGGAGAGAGCAATAAACGTGGCGAATGCGTAGTGCCAGCACCCAAATCATCATAGGTAATCGCATTACATGGTGCGGGGCCTTTCCCATTTGACAAGGCGCGCGTTAGTGGCCGATGCTGGCGTATGTATGGAAATTGATTTACTGGCGATTCGTTTCCTATACCAGCCGACGCGTTGTCTTTTACAGGGAATGTTGGAAATTCATATGTTTCTGAAGCTGACACCTTTTTTGTTGTAATTGTGTTTATATAGCTATCAGGACCAATCTTTTTCTTAATTAATGGCTTAAATTTCACCGGAGCCTGAGATATCGTTCCAGAAGGCAGATCATATTGCGGGCTAGTGGATGAAGGGGCAGCATTGTTTAGGAGTAGTAGTGGCGAATTATTTGTACTGCTTGTAGCGCTACTAAATCCATCAGCGGAGCCGCTTCCAATTCCACCATACACATCAATCCGTTCATCCGTGTCGAGTATATCAAATTTGAATACATCACCTTGCAAGTTCAAATCTTTACCAAAAGCTCTGGGAGGCCAAGAGCGTTCTAAGGGCCTATGCTGTGGCTGTCGTAGATGTTTTTGCCGCCGCTGCACTGTTTTACTGGTTGTGTTAGGCTGGAAAGCAGCTGCTGCACCAAGTAAGCTTTCGACAGCTGCCTCCTCGTCGTCTACAGCTACAATATCATCTTCTACTTCATAAACCGTTTCGGCCGGAACGGTTTCATAACATTCACGTGCAACCCATAAGTTCAAGTTTTCCGTGCCAGCTACTGATGATACGGCCGCTGTTGGAGATTTTACGCTTACTGTTTTAATTTTTTTCTTTGCACCGCTTTGTGGTGTGGAGTCACCACTCTGTGGCGAAAGTGTCCATGACTTGCGGCGAGCACCACCACCCACACTTCCACTGTCACTGTGCGAATTCGTTGGTGAGATTGAAGCAGTCGCAGGGGTCTCACACGATTTTGTTGTAAGTAGTGTCTGCTGACGTTGTTTCTGTTGTTGATCATCAGACATTATTGTTTGATTTATTCTATTCAAATCTTTTAAATCTGAAATTAATTTTATATTTTTGAATATCTTCATAAACCAAAAATATCTTGTAGAAAATTTGTACTTACTCTTATTTCGTTTCGGCCGTGTTGTAAAATTTTCTTCAAAAAACGGCTCTTTACTTTCCCCATTTTCCACCCGCTGGTCGCCCACAAACAGAGTGCAACTGGTGTCAACGTCAGTGGCGTTGCAGATCACAACTGACGTATCCGAAACCAATGCCGAAGCAGATTCGGTGTCAATAACATCTGTCGCCTGTGGTAAGCAACGTGCACCCTCAGCCTCTTCTGCACCATCCCCATCATCAGCAGCACTCGACGTAATTTTGTTTACAGACGTGACGTCATTCGTTATTTTAAGAGCATCTAAGCAAAGATCCGGTTCACTGACTGCCTCATAAAACGTGCTACTCTCTTCTTCATCCGCCCCATCGTCGTCGTCCCCTGCCCCACGACTATCAATACGACCTTTGCCGTTATGACCACTCTCCCCATTCGCTTTATAACCCATATCTTCAGCCAACATGTGTAAATATTCGAATGCTGCAATTTTTATCCTTGCCAGACACGCCGGTATTGTTACTTAAAACAATTTTTGAGCATATGGTTTATAAATTAGTGCTTTACAAGCTCCAAAGGCACGTTTTTTCGCCATTTGTTTTGCTCGCAGTGTTCTTCTCATGTTCTCTCATTTGTTTGTCCTCTTTTTAAGCTCGTTCTGTTCCTCACATAAACTCACACTTGTCCCCTCGGTTTTTGCTTGATTGCGCACACACAGATAATGTAAATTTATAGATTTTTCTAGTTCGACTAATTAGATTTAACTTCCACACGATTCGTAAATAATAGTTATATTTTCTTTCAACAAATGGGTTATTTTAAAATTTGCTCTTCTTTAGCTCGTTTAGCCTATTCAACGCTTTTCACTTTTAATGTCGCACTTTCTACAGCTACTTCCGCACCGAAATTTGCTGATACTATTACAATAGATTTCTTTATTGAAATCCGTTTCTGTTGGCTAGAAATTAGATTAGTCACTTGCGGCAAGAGCTTAATAACTCTTGTATAAAACTATTTGTATTAATTTACACTTTTTCACGCTATATTTTCAATTTTTCACTCAAGCATTGCAGAAACTTTCTTTATTAACGATAAATTTGCAGAGTTGTCGCGCAACTTGGAGCTTCTCTGCCTTGCCTATGTTAAACCAGAGAATGTTAATGAATTTCATTCTCTGATTAAACACCAACAAAAACACAGGGTGCACACATTTTGCTTTACAGATTTTAACACGAAATTTTTAAATATGAAAATATAATTGCTTTTAATTTGCTTATATCGGTGAACGTATACATTTATAATTCCTTAAAATAAATTGTTTAAGAGTGAGTATAAAATATTTCCAAACATAGTTAAAAATTCGTCAGGCAATGACATCGATGGCCTGTGTTCCAAAGTGAACAACTACCTCAACGACCTTTCTCGCTTTTTCACTGAGAGGAATCTCCAACTTTCCCCCACTAAATCTACGGCGACCCTCTTTACCACCTGGACAAAGGAGGTCAAACTGTCCCTTAAGGTAAAAGACGACGACACACCAATTCCGACGGTAAACAACCACAAAATTTTTGGGTGTAACCTTTGACAGTTTGCTCTCCTTCTCAGCGCACACAACCGCAATTGCCACTAAAGTCCAAAACCGTAACAAGGTCCTCAAATCGCTTGCCGGTAGCACTTGGGGCAAAGACAAAGAACTGTTGCTATCGACATTTAAGGCAATTGGTCGGCCGGTTCTAAACTATGCAGGGCCTGTTTGGTCGCCTGGAACTAGTGACACGCAGTGGACAAAGTTTCAAACATGCCAAAATACTGCCATTCGGACAGCGACCGGTTGCCTCCTGATGCCCCCGGTTCAACACCTACACCACAAGGCACAAATGCTTCCAGTAATGGAGCATAACAAACTGCTCAGCAAGCAGTTCCTGCTGGGATGTTACCGCAGGTTTCAGCCCTGCAGACACCTGCCTATCCTGAGCCGCCTACCAGGCACGTCAGGAGACATCTCTAAGACTACGCTGACTAAATCCAGGTCAAAACTGACCGCAATCTACTGGACCTGACAGTGTTTAGACAGTCAATAAACGACATTCACCGGGAGACCGTCCCCACCTTCTTCAGCTCCTGTCCTGTGAATGCCGTAATCGGAGTCCAACCACCACCTACAGCAGATGAAGACCTCCAGCTTCCTCGTGAGACACGTGTAACACTGGCACAATTACGTTCTGCATATTGTAGCAGGTTAAACTCCTACCTATCCAGACCCCGAAATACCAAACATATGTCCGGGATGTGAAGGCACCCCGCACGACACTAACCACCTTTTCACATGCCCCCTAAAACCGACTCATCTAACACCCTCTCCCTCTGGACCCATCCCATCGAAACAGCATGTTTCCTGGGCCTACCCCTAGATGAGTTAGACGAAGATGACCGGTGATATGCCCGACACTGGCGGGGCTTCTATTACTGTTAACAAACAAACAAACAAGCAAAGGTGAAGTTCTATGCAAAAATAGTGCGTAGCGCCTTTTTAGTCAACACTTCTAAAATTCAACTTAGGCAAAAAATTACTTAAAAACTATAAGCCTCCGGAGAACCGGATGCACCTCTCTTTACATCCTTATTTTCGGGGCGTATGGCAACAAACCTCTTATTCCCCATTTATTATATTAAGACTTTTACTTAGATATGTTTAATGTTGACTCAAAAAATTGAAAGAATTTTGTTATGCATATTCACATATTTTGTATATTTTTTTTTCAAAATATCGGTAATAACCAAAAATGATAGAATACAAGATTTTGCCTTTCTTCTGTACACCCTTGTTAATATCACCCTCTTCTTTTTCTTCAAACTATACGAAAAATAAGCAACATTGGCTACCACAAATCTTGACGTTTATTTAACACGCAAGTTTGTTGTATTTCAATTAAGTTATTTTTGGATTGTTCTTTTCAACAAAAAAGTGATATCAAAATCTAAAGAACAATGTCCGTGGCAACTGGTGAACTTTCGAAGAAGTAAGTATTGCTCAGGACAAATTAACAACAAGGATTGAAAAAGGCCTTTCTTCATTAGCACAAATCCAAGCCACTAAATGTGTGGTTATGTCGAAACACATGCGATACTCAGCATACAAATTCACACGAATGCGAGAATTCTTAAGAAAATATTTATTTTTAAATAAATATAACTATAGCAAATTTAATACGAAGGAAATCTTGAGCATAACGACTAAGTCACTTTGAGCTTAAGTTGGAAAATAAACAAGAAAAAGATTCGTGTAATATCAAAAAAATTGTCGTAATGTATAGCGTAAGTAATAGCTTACTAAGATTGCGTCAGTTGCATACGGTATTTCAAGAGTTGGCTTTTAAGCCACTTGAAAACCCATTGAAAACGTGGATGCAGAATGTAAGTTTAATTACGCGAAATCTGCATACAACTAAACACCTTGAAACACCAAGTAAGCGTACAAAAATGTAAGAATGTGTAGTGGTAAGGTTATGCCGTTTCGATAAATTAAGTACAAAAAAGTTGGAACTCGTGTGCTTAATTCATTCATATCTAAATCTAAAAAAAAACAAGTTCGAGTTTGAAAATATTTGAGAATTGAATTAAACTAAAAACACACATTACTATTACTAGTAAAGAGTAATGGAAATTTAGAATAGCTCTTTATTCCAAAAGCCCGATTTTTCAATCAAATTAAACCACTTCCAAATATTTCTAAAATATTTCCATGTTAAATATTTTTAGTGAGCTAAAACGGCGCTTAAAAGCCGAGCAGAAAGCCAAGGAAAAAGCAGAAAAGGAAGCGCAGAAAGCAGCGGCGGTCAGTACTAATAATGACAACAATGCGCCAAAAAAGAAGTCGGCAGGCGCTTTAGAGGAAGAAATTTCACCAAACGAATATTTCAAACTACGCTCGGCTGCCGTGATCGATCTGAAGAAATCGCCAGAAACGCATCCGTACCCTCACAAATTCCACGTTAGTATCTCCTTAGAAGATTTCATCAATAAATACGAGAGTCTCAAAGAGGGCGAAATGTTAGAAGATGTTTCCCTGAGGTAACCTATATGTGACAAGCCCAAAAGATATGATTAACAAACAATTATTCATTGGTTTAGTGTTTCTGGGCGCGTGCATGCGATACGAGAATCTGGCGTAAAATTAATATTCTACGATTTGCGTGGAGAGGGCGTTAAGTTGCAAGTAATGGCAAATGCCAAATTGTATCATACCGAAAGTGCTTTTGAACCGGATACATCCAAGATAAGGCGTGGCGATATAATCGGTATTAATGGTTACCCAGGCAAAACCAAGAAGGGCGAACTTTCAGTTGTGCCAAAAGAGGTGGGTTCATTTAAGACGCTTGCAAATTGTTTACTAATTCTTTGAACCCACAGATAAAACTACTTTCACCCTGTTTGCATATGTTGCCGCATTTGCATTACGGTCTCAAGGATAAAGAGACACGTTATCGGCAAAGATATTTAGATTTGATTATGAATCCAAAAGTGCGGGAAACTTTCCAAATTAGAGCTAATGTAAATATTTTGCGTTTATCTGGTATTTTTTAAAGTTTTAACAGTACTTATTGTTCAGATCGTGTCATATGTTCGACAATTTTTGGATCGCATGGGCTTCCTCGAGGTGGAAACTCCTATGATGAATATGATTCCTGGTGGCGCAACCGCAAAACCCTTCGTCACACATCACAATGACTTAAATATGGATTTGTATATGCGCGTTGCTCCTGAATTGTACCATAAAATGCTTGTTGTCGGTGGCTTGGATCGTGTCTACGAAATCGGCCGTCAATTCCGGAATGAGGGCATCGATTTAACGCATAACCCCGAATTTACAACATGTGAATTCTATATGGCTTATGCTGATTTTAACGATCTTATCGAGATCACAGAGAAAATGGTTTCAGGCATGGTGAAAGCCATCCATGGCACTTATAAAATTAAATACCATCCCGATGGTCCTGAAGGGCCAGAAGAAGAAATTGATTTTACACCACCATTCAAACGAGTTTCGATGATAAAAACGTTGGAAGAAAAATTAAACGTCAAATTTCCACCAGCTACAGAGTTTAGTAGGAAAGAAACAACTGAATTCCTTTCACAGCTCTGCGTCAAGCATGAAATTGAATGCCCTGCACCAAGAACAACGGCACGTCTGCTCGATAAACTTGTTGGTGAATTTATTGAAGAGACCTGCATAAATCCCACGTTTATATGTGAGCATCCGCAAATAATGTCACCACTAGCCAAGTATCATCGCAGTGAGCCCGGGTTGACAGAACGTTTTGAGTTATTCGTCATGAAGAAGGAAGTGTGTAATGCGTATACCGAGTTGAATGATCCGATGGTGCAGCGTGAACGATTTGCGCAACAGGCCAGCGATAAAGCAGCAGGCGATGATGAGGCTCAACTAATCGATGAGAATTTCTGTACAGCGCTGGAGTATGGTCTACCACCAACTGGTGGCTGGGGCTTGGGTATCGATCGCTTAACTATGTTCCTCACAGATACCAATAACATTAAGGTACTTTTTTGTTTGTATTTTTGAAATAATACAGCAATGCAACTTCTAACAAATGATTTGAACTTTAGGAAGTGCTTTTCTTCCCCGCTATGAAGCCAGAGGAGGCTAATCGCACACAACCACCTAGCGAAGGCAACCATATAACTGATACAAAAAATTGAATTCATTAAAGTGGACGGCATTGCAACTTGATAATTATCGAAAAAAGAAACTGTTGTGAATGAATGTTTGGTAACATTAATAAGCGATTCACACAGATAATTCTCAAAAAATAAATATATTTATTTGACTTTTTAATTGTGAGTCGTTTACTGGATCATGTTGTTGTAGTAGCAGCTTACTAAGCCCTGTCTGGTCGATATAGTCACGGATCGTCTTCAAATAAGTCATCTAACGGTGGACCCAGAAAGCGTGTTGGCTCGACAGGTTGGGTCCAGAGGGAGAGGGGTTTTAGGTGAGTAGGTTTAATAGGGCATGTAAAGAGTTGGTTGTTGTTGTTGTTGTAGCAGCATAAACAAGAAGAATGTAAGAAGAAGCTTAATTCTGTCGCAAGACAGAACAGGCTTGTACTTATATGGGTTCAAGGAAACGAAACTACCGATGAATTGGCCAACTGTGGATCAGCGGTTTCCTCTTAGCGACCAGAGCCAATAATCGGAATCATGAATTGGATCTGCGATTATGTATGCATTATTTACCTACATAAAGAGCGATGGTCCGGTTGTTGTTGTTGTAGCAGCATAAACATCCCCCATGCATATACGAGAAATGCTGCTGATGTGCTTGTCGTGCCTGGAGGATGCGGATAGCACTGAGCACTTTCTCTGTGAGTGTCTGCCTTTGCTAGAGCAAAGCTTCGAGTTTTGGGTTCCGATGTCGTGACAATGAGTAATATGCGTTCTCTAAAACTGGAGGATATTAACAGATATGCCAAGGAATCTGGAAAATTCTCACAGGACTAACTACCTTTATCTTTGTCTCTATTCTTTCCTATCTCTTTCTCTGATTTTCTTTCTAAATACAATGGGCTTTTTAGCCTGAGTGTTTTAGGAGACAAAGAAAGAGGGAGAGACCCGAGAGAGAATGAGAGAGAGAAAGAATATATATCTTAATAAATTAAGCCCTGGCAGCTAGTGCTCCTTTTATTGTAAAATAATAATTTATTGTTATTTTCCATATATTAAATAAATAAATAAATTCACAACATTTGCAGAGAATACAAATAAACAAAATTTACAAAAACCGGATAAGGGCCGACCGGTGTAGGTAAACGCCGGACACAAACCGTGGCCACAACGCGCACTACTCCGAGCGTTAATCTCCCGCACAAACGCAGCGATTCCAGAACCCCAGCCACGGCACAAATTACCGCAAGGCAATACTAATAAATCCGATGCCGGAATGGATAGGACGCACAAGCACTAGCCAGGAAACGGAAATAAGCGCCAAAAAGTAGGCACTAAAAAAACGCCCCAAACAGTAGGCACAAAAAAAAAGCCAAAAAAAATTGGGACCAAAAAACGCCCCAAACAGTAGGCACCAAGGAAATATAACGCCAAAAAGTAGGCACCAAAATATATATCTCCTACAAGTTTGCACCAACAAACAAGCGCCAAAAAGTAGGCAGTGTTATTTCTCACTAGAAATTAGCAACCACAAGAAAAAACTTAGGGAAAATAGCCTCTATCTAAGATATATATAAGGTATAGCTCTCTCTCTCCTTTTCCTCTACGTTATATCTTTTTTCTCTCTCGCGGAACGAAAATGCCCAAAACGTTGCATGGCCTTGAAATTTTACTCTCCATTCGCGCTTGTCCATCGACGCCGAAGAAGTTTCACTTCAAAAATAAGAAATCCTCCACGAGGAGTTCGGTTTTCATTATTTCACTTTTATTGACTCTAGAACATAGTTAAAGTTACTGCTTATCTCAGCAAAGTTTACATAATTATGTGTTTGCGATGAATTTATCTCATAAAATGTAACTAATTATAACATAAAAACAATATTTCCGTATTCTCTAAAAATACACCCTCGTTCATACGACGTAAAAAGGGAATACATACATATTGGTTTACAACTAAAGAAAAAATATACTAAGCATTACAATTATATTAAATTTTTTTTAAATATTATTTCGAAGTCATCCATTAAACCAGTAAGAAAGCGATATGCAGCTACGTTTTGGGAATATTTAGAAACGTAGACACGAAATCCGATTTTTCGCAAAAGGATTTTTGTAAGATTGGCGACGTCGACGTTAATGCTATATCAATGCAAAAAAAAAAAAATCTCTGAATAAATTGGGCACCTTTGACATGCGCACTTAAGGGAAACAACTCCCATGCGTAACATGCATTTTTTAGCATCTCCCATGCTAGGCGCACAATTAGTTCATGGAGAAGTGCTTATTAATAAAGATTTTGGAATAAGAACAACCCTGTTTGTTTTTAAAATTTAAAAATAAAATAACTACCAGTTAGATTGCTTAATGGGTAGTGACCGCTTAAAACAAAAAAAAATGAAATGTTTAAATGGTAAATGGTATCTCCTTGAACTCTGGGTCATTGGCGGGTTTCACATATGCGCCGCCGTATTTCGCCATGTACTTCTTAATGAATTCGCGGGACTTATTCTTAACAGATTCGGTGACGACAAGTGTCTGACCAACCGACTCACAATACTTCAGCTCCTTCACCATGACGAAGTGTGTCAGCTGTGGAATTTTGAATTCAAGAAATTTAGCTATTATACTAAAAAATCATAAATATGTAAGCACACTGACCTTTCGTGCTAGGTGATTAAAATCTTCGTCGCTCTGTATGCGACCCATTGCACATGACTCCTTGCGATATGGTTTCAAATGTTGCACAATAATCCCCGCTATTTCGCAACGGAACTTTTCTTTATTTCGACGATACTTCGAGTCCGAGTCCTTGCTCTTTTTACTGCAAAAGCAAGTGTACAATAAAGTTATTGAAAAAATATATTCAGTTAGTTTATAGATTTGAAATAACCAACCTTTTATCCTTCTTATCCGATTTTCTCCGTTTATGCTCACTACCACCACCGCTACCACTACTACTGCTGGCATTCGTCTGACCCGGCTGAGCGCTGAGATCCCGATGTGGCGGCAATGGACGTTTGAGCGTACGCTTTGTGGTGAGTGCATCCAATTCGTCGACAATCTTGTCACCTTGTACAATTTTATCCAACAATGGGCTGTTATTACATTCAGCCTTCATCATGTCCTCTTCATCGGATGACAGCAAATAGTCCTGTATTGGTATCGCACCATCCGGGTTGTCGGAGTCATTAACATTTTTCGATTTGGAGCCGGTCACATCAGTATTTGCATTCTCTCCAGTACCATTTGGATTTGCTTTTAGTGCGTCGAGGCGCTTACGCCGAATTTCCTCTTTACGTTTGCGTATTTTCTCTTTATTCTCTTTGTATTTGCGCATCTCCATTTGGTTGTAAATGCGATCTTCTTCTTTGCGGGGCTGCAAGTAGCATAAAGTTTCATTAAATTACAACTAAAACAGTTTATGAATCGCATGAATTAAATTTTTTAACGGTTTTTAAAGAATATTTTCAAGCCCCAAGTGCCATCTGTGGAGATTAACGAACGAGAAACCCATCCTTGGGCAAATCAAACGCAAAAGGTGGCGATGGATAGATCACACAATGGGAAAACCACCAGATACCATCACGAGAATGGCTCTGGACTGGAACCCGCAAGGGAGCAGAGGTCGCGATCGACCAAACAACACTTGGAGAAGGGCGATGCTGCGCAAACTAGCAGATGCTGGCATGTTGTTGTTGTTGTTGTAGCAGCATAAACATTCCCCATACTTACATACGGGGAATACTGCAGATCCCGACATCTCATGGGACGGTGCAAAAACAACAGCACACAACGGTATACGATGGAAGAGTCTTGTCGAGGCCCTATGCCCCAGAGAGGAGTGAACAAGGGGAAAAAACAAAGCGCCAATAAATACTTACACTAATTGGACGTTCGTCTACCAATCTGTTGTAGCGCTTGTGCCTACGATTTTCCACCTTCCTGTCAATAAATGCCTTCAGTTGTGCTTCATCCATGCCTTTAAAACCGCAAAATGAAATATATTTTAGGCGAATTCGAGAAATATAAAGCTAATAACTTTTACCCATCAGCACATCATCATCTTCGCTGCTTTCGTTGACTACTTTGGCTTCCTCACAAGACTCACTGTCTGAGCTGTCTGCCTCATCGACTACGGCACGCAATTGTTCAGGCGTGGGCGGATGCCATTGTGGTACACGTTGCTTGGCATGATAATAATAGATTTGGCCTTGCGGGGTAATGGCGTATTTCCATAAACGCGGCAAGCTGGAAACCACCGCAGGTAACTTGTAATCTGATGGATCTGTAGACTTCGGCTTCGGCTGCACTTGTACGTGCGCATAGCACGGCGGAGTGGGGATTGGTTGGCGAGCCACGGAATACCATTGACCTGTTGAGGGGTCTACACAGAAAGGGACATCCTGCGGGCGCGTCTTCTTGGGTTCCAATCCAAAGAAACGGCACTTCGTTTCAAATTCGCGACGCTCCTCAGCCATGCGCTTCTCAGCCTCATCGCGTGCTACCTACATGTCCACATATATAAAAAAAACACTCGTTTTTATGCTGTTTTATACAAAATATTTGATTCCTCTTTTTCTTACCTTGGCTGCGAACAACTCTCGCCTTTGCTCCTTCGACAAATGCTTCGTGCTGTCGTTGCTCGAGTTATTGCTGTCCTGTGCCGGTCGTCTACGCGGATCACTGACTGGCATTGAGCCTACTACCGTTATATTGTTGTTTCGTATGTCTTTGCTGAAACTTGGTTTGGAATAACGGGAAGCTGCAGGGCCGCGTCCGAATCGATCCCGATGATAACGATCACTCATGACAGATCGACTAGTGTCGACAGAGGCTTCTGCAAACTGTCGATCGGCTTCGCGTTCATGCTCTTTCATTTGTTCGATGCGCTCACGTTTCGGTATGCGGAATATTTCCGGCAAACTATTCCATGCAGCAGTTAATTTCATAGCCAGCTTTTGCAATTCGGATGGTACTTCCTGTCCACTAACTATCTCCTGTTGCGAATTGCTGCTCGAGCTTTCCTTGGATGACTCGTCGCTGGGTGACGAAGTGTTGCCAGTCGGTGCAATAGCAGCTGGCAGCGCATTGCCGCACCAATTGCGTACACTCTGATAAACTTTACTATCAGTGAGTACAGTCTTATTTGCGATAGGCAAACTCTCCAGCGCCTCTAAGAGTGACAGGCGTATAGCCATATCGCCACCGTCTTCGCTCATCCAGCCGTGCAGCAAACGCAACCCGTGATAGTCCAAAAATAGGCGGCGACACGGCACTTCTGCGCTGCGTAGGATTTTCAGCAGATTAAGACGTGTTTGTGGCAATTTAGCGCGCACAACCAAACGCGAAAAACGCAATGTATCCGATTGATTTCGTAATCCACCGCGACTAAGGAACTTGACCTCGTCCTCAATATCGGGATCTTCCAAATAGCGTGCAGTTTTGGTTGGTTCACCTGAGGCAGTTGTACGTAGTCTCTTCTCTTTCTTTTCCTTATTTTGTTTCTTTTTTCGTGATACTTTATCTGTGGATTTGCCTGACAACTTTTTAACTTTAGCCTTCGCATCGTCATCACCATCTCTCAGTTCATCCTCGTCCAATTTCTTTCGCTTGTCTTTACTGGACGCGTCCACTTTCTCGTCCAATTTCAATTTTCCACCCTCATCTGCGCTTATCGTTGATTTGCCTGTAGTCGCATCAATTTCTAGCCGTTTGGGAGCATCTTCGGTATCAGCAATGCTTTCATCACTCTCGTCTTCGTCACTGCCATCTGCCAAGTTATCTGCATCACTGTCTTCGTCGATTTGTTCACCCTCGTCCGAATTGGGCTCCTCACCGATCCAGCCGCGACAGTTTGCCGATTCGCAATAACAGCGCTGCGCCTCTCTGCCATACCGTTGGTACTGGTAGTCGAACGTGATCTCCTCACCCGGCATTATGGACTTGCGACTGAAGAATCCTATACGCAATTCACCGTTCACAGTCCACTTTTGCGTCTCCGCATTCGGATCGCAAGAATGATTTATGAAGCGCGATATATTACCCTTTATGGTGGCGTCTATTATGGCATCACTACGTAACGCCATAAAATAATAGTGACGATTCTTATCCAAGGAATAAGCTGTACGTCGGCGTTCAAACTCATCGCCATCAATCACTTCACCCACGTATTCCATAATAAATTCACCCGGCAATATTTCAATGTCAGCCATTATGCCGAAGCCCTTCTTTTCTGTGCGAAAAACGCGACACGGCGAACATAAAAGTTTCTGAAAACGTTTATTTGTGCAACGATGTTTCACGTTGCAGTCGGGACCGCACTCTATCATAAGCAATCGATTCAAGCAATCCTCGCCGCAGCCCAACTCGCCACGCTCTTCCTCTTCGGCTGTCAAGAAACAATCGCACAACATTTTGCGCGCTTCTCTACTAACCACACGCTCGCATTTGTACTCGTTCTCTTTAATAACGTGAAAATTACTCAAACGCTCTTCCATCTCCTTGAGAAACTTGGCATTCTTCGCCTCTACATGAGCCAGATCTGTGAGGTGGTCATCTAGACTGTAGTGAGTCTTCATTTCTACATCATCTTTTATTGAGAATCGTTCTTTTTCGCGCACCAAGCCGCGTCCCACAAGTGCTTTTGGTGTCTTCGTTATTAGTTTGATACGATGCGAACGCCGCACACCAGATATCTCGTCGAATGATGACTCATGAATGGGGCTTTTCGATGGTGGCGTTGTTGTTGGAGTGGCTACTGGTGTATCTGCTGGAGTTTCGTAGTACAGCTGCTCAGTAAGAGTTGTCGTTCCTTCTTCAAAAGATTTACCAGCTGGTGTTATATCTCCAGCTATGCTTTCATTGGGCGTTTGCATGGTCTCTACAACTGTGGTGACTGCTTCTTCTTGTTTTGCTACTTCGGTTTTGAGTTCATCTTTTTGCAAAAGTGTTTTCGGGCAAATAACTTCATCCACACTATCCTCTTCGATCTTATAACCGCGCTTTAACAGATTTACACCATCTTCGATAAATTTCTCGATATCCTTCAATGGATCCGGTTCTTCCTCTGGCTCATTGACAGACGCAGCTTCAGGAACCTTGGCTACGACGGCTTCGTCAATCGCAATTTGACTGGCTTCAGTAGCAGCAGCTGCTGCGGTGGGCGGCGACTCTTTTACTTTCACTTCCTCCACTGGCGCACCATCAGTTTCGGTAACAGCACTACTTTCCTTTGCTTTGGCAAGGTCGGAATTACTCTCCGATTTGGTCAAAACATCCTTCAGCGCGGCCTCAAAAGCTTCTTTCAGTTTCTTTTGCCTTTTTTTCTTGGCACTTTTTTCTTCCATCTTCTTAGCCAGCTCGTTACTTGTAGTGTCTTCAGTTGCCAGAAATTTCTTTTTTTCTGACTTCTTCGATACCGTTAAAGATTTGTCTTTATCCTTAATTTCAGCGTGCGCTGTATTTATTTTCTCATTACTGCCAATCGATTGATCCGACTTGGACTTTCTTTTGCCGCTGGATTTTGATTTATCCTCTGGAGTTCTCTCTGTAGTTTTTAGGTGTTTCAAATGTTTTGTTACAGGAGTGGATGTCGCTGAACGGCTCTCTTCATCCATCGACGATTCGTGTGAGCTCTCTAAGCAGGACCGTTTTTTCAAATCGTCAGCCGTTTGTGACTCTCGCTTCGTCTTTTTCTGTGATGATTCTTTCGACTTGCTGGAATCAGTCGAAGTTTTCTTGGCAGTTAACGGCTTCATATCGACGTTAGGTGTGCTGGTAGTAGGCAACTCTGAACTAGCAGAATCGTAGGCTGACTTTTCTTCAAGTTGCAACTGCATTTTTAGTAGGCGTTTTTTGGGCGGTGCTTTTGCGAAAACTTCTTTCTCAACGGCTTCAACTGAATTGGGATAAGCAACGATTTCGCTAGCCGCATTGCTGACACCTTCCTCTATTGGCTCGTTTGAGACCTTGCCTTTACGCGGCTTTCGTGTTTTTCCCGTACCATCCTCTTCTTCATTACTTTTTTCCTTACATTCTACGATTTTAGGCTCTTCTGTAGACTGTAGAACTGCAGATGGGCCAGGCTCATTTGCCTCAGCTGGCTTTTCATCGGAAGGATATTTTGTACTCTTTCGTTTCTTTACCTTCTTCGGCTTGTCATTTGGTGTTCCTGATTGCGAGCGCTCTTCTAGCATTTGCTGGTCCACATTCTGTGCTACTGTTTCGCTGCTAATATCAGCGCTTACTTCAGGAACAGCCATAGATTCGTCGTTTGACGTAAGTGGCGGCAAAATTTCCTCCACGTTCGGTGGAATATTTACTGAAGCGTTTTGAAGCGCATCTTCAGGCGATTTTAAAACTTTTAGCTGCCCTTCGTCTTGTGTTTCCGATTTAGTAGCGTCGCTTTGATCACCATCACTGCTCGTGTCATTTCTCTTGCTTTCAAGCTCAATATCTGCGGAGTGTTCAACCTTCGCGCTCATTCCTTTTTTCTGCTTGCGAGACTTTAATGGTGATGGTTTCGATTTTTCTTGCCGTTGTTTGGTGGTTTTGGGAAGCGTTTCAGTTGTTGTATCAGTTTGGAGTTTCACAGTCGCAACATCATCATCTTGTTGCTGTTCGATTTTTGATGTCTCTAAGTCTGTGCACTTTACGCCCATATCGCTTTGGATATTCTGAACGTCTGAGACGATAGCTGGTTCCAAAATTAGTTCGGCTTCTGCTGCATTTACAATCGGTGTCTCATGCGGAATACTGTCGGCTGATTCTACGACTTTTCCTGCACTCGAAGTATGTAAATCTTGTTCCATTACATTTGTAGTATTAGTCTCGGGTGTGGCATTAATTGTGACATCATTTTTATCATTTTCCTCTGCAACTACGGCTTCTGCAACTCCGCCTGCCACTGACGTCTGTATATCTTGTGTTGTTGTTATTGTAGCATTACACTCTGAGGTCAAATTTTTAGGTATGTCCCTTTCGCTGCTATTCTGCGAGTTTTCATTAGATTCTACTGCAATGCTGGATGTAGTCGCATTGGTTTCCTTTCGGTTCCGCGGCGTGCGTCGCCGGCGCGAGGGAGAGGAATGATTGGAATTGCTATCCGTGTCTTCTTTTGCTATTAGCGCTTTCGACACACTAAAGTCCGTGATAGCAGGCGAATCCTTAGCGCGTATTTCAGAGGATGTATCATCTTTTGCCCCTTTTATAATATTTTGTTCCAAGCTCGTGGCAATGGTATCGATTTCTACCTTTTTACTTTCAGAAGAATTCAATGGAGAATATATTGACTCGACAATTGTAGACGATGAATTTGTCTTTACACTATCATTGGATTTATCTGCGTCTAGTGTGACAGGGCTTGCGACATCTTGTGTGACGGAGGCGGTTCTCTTTTCTAAATCCTTTTCCATTTCAGCATTTTCCACTACAGTTTCGGTTACTTTTTCCTTACTGCCTTGCGGAATTTCCACTTCCTTAGCTTTTAAATCTAAAACTGCTTTGCAACTCTCTGCTGCTATTTCAGCAAAAGTCTCTTCTAATGTTTTATGGGCAGTTGCCTCTCCCCTTTGTGAGCGCCTTTCATAACGCCGAGTGGGCTTTTTTGAAGAATGTCCTGTGGAATTTTCCGAAGGTGTCGGAGAGGGTGTCTTCTTGGCACCGACTTTGGGTTGTTCACCGGTAGCCAACTGTGCACCAGTCATTGGATTTATTTCTTCCATGCTACTCTCATCCAGTCCTTTCTCTGCCTCAGACTCATTAGTTAAGCACGGTTGCTCTGAATTCGCAGGCTTTTCGCAAATATTTGAAGCTTTAGTTGCGTTTCCCGATACATGCGAATCTGTTTGCTCACTGGAAATAATACCTGCTGTATTCGCTTCCGTAGTATCGCTCTGCAGCTCTTCTAAGTATTTATCTGGAACAGCTGTTTTCGTGGGTGACTCTTCCAGTGGCAGTGTTTTTGCGTTTGGAAACTCAGTTTCCACCATTATTTTCGACATTTTATTAGACGAAGCATCAGAATTTTCGACTGAAATGTTTTCAATTGTGTGCTCATCTTTAAATGCTGCTTCAACCTTCTCTCCTACCGGTAGCTCTTCCACGATACTCTGCTGCGTGGAACTTTCAGTATCAATTTTGACTTCACTGGGAGGCTCGCTTGATTTTAATTCATTGGTACTTGACAAATCACCAACTACATGCGTTACATCCTCAGCGCGCGTAGCTTTAATCTTGCCTGCCTCTTGAACCAATGTTTGCGGCTGCAATTGCTCACACTCCGACGTAGTAGCCACCTCGTCACAATGTTGTGACGACTTCGTTCCCATTGTTAAGTCATTCAATTTAACAGTCTTTAGGATGTCCAACAAAGTGCTTGTCTCGACGTTGGCCGCCACGTTGTGAACTGCTGCCTCGTACATTTTAAATTTGCTTACTTGTTTTTTTATTGGCAAAGTAATCCTTTCTTTCTTGGTGTTATTCGATGCAGCAGGAAAATCCACGCAATTTGATAAGGCAGCGCTTTGCTTCTCGCACTCTTTACGTTCATCTTCAATTTCCATAGTGTCAGTTTGTACAGCAGGTAACACCCCCATGGGATCTGAAACATTAGAATTAGCAGTCTGTGATGCCTCAATTGCTTGTTCGGTAGGCGGTAACTCCACTGGGGAATTTTGAGCATTCCTTTTTGTTAATTGTCTTCCGCCAACCGGTTGTTGCGTTATCAGCGCTTCACTAACAAAGTTTGCTGTAACGTTGTTATTTTCTGCGACTGATGTCTCGAACTCACTGTCCGTTTTAACGGCAGTATTTGACGTATTACATTCAACTGGCAGTGCATTATTCTGATCCGCTTCTATGTCTGTCATTTTGAGCTCGCCTATTATATCAAAATGTTTATTTAAAGGTGTTTTTAATTTCGATTTGGATTCTTCCTCTTCCGTTTTGTTAGCAACACTTCTTTTGGGTAAACGATGAGATCGCCTTGTAGGGAGAGCTTTACTTGTTGCTACGGTACTTAATTCAGTAGCAGAACCGTTACTCTCGCCACTATTGTTGTTGTTGCTGCTGCCAATTATGACATCGCTGCAGCTGTTAGACGCCGATGATAGTGATATTGTCGAAGTGGGCTCACTACTTTGAGGCATTTGTACGCGTTTTAATGAAACGCGCAATTTATCACCTTTCTTGTAACTTTTATTACTGCGGTCCGAGCCGCTTTCTGATTCCGAACCACTCGACTTACGATTAACAGAAATCCCTTTGTATGTTTCCGCTGAGAAAGAATCTAATTCGATTACTGCCACTTTATCAGGTTTCACATCTAAAGTGGTAGTGATAGTAGTTTGTTCAGCTTCTGCTGCCACATTAGAATCTTTCTGTGAATTTAGGTGGCTTACGGATTCTAAAGATGTAAATTGATGAGGTTGAGAATTTTCGGTTGTTATCTCTTCAACAGCGGCCACAATAAATTCTGGTGCGGAGGAAGTTTCGCAAACATTGGCACTTTCTTGCCAAATACATACAGATGCGAAATTTCTTTGCTGCGATTCGTTTACTTCATTTTTAGACGTCGGTGTGTCTGGCTGAATTTCCGGTTCAGATAAGGATGAGGTGGATGATATCTCTAAAATTAAGTCCTCACTCTGCCTACTAGTCACTGATTCGCTGGTCTTTGTTATATTGTCGGTACGGTTTAAATTGGCTTTATACTCTTTCCAATTTGTGGCACTATTCAAAGTCGATTTACTAACGGTCGCTTTCTTCTCCAACTCTTTGGTTATATCAGCTGATTTCTGGCTTAACCTCGAGGAAGTGTTTTGTGCTGTAGGGGTTTTATTTTTCGGCGGACGACCTCGACGCTTTTGTACTCCAGACTCTGGTGTGAAAGTCTTCACATCAACGATTGGCGTGGACGAAGCAAATGAATTGGAAATGTTTTTGCGCTTGCTAGGTGCACCTATTAAATAAATTAAATGTATATTACACAATTTGCTTATATATTGGGAATAGGTTCAGGTATTGACATCAAAGAACTTATATAATAAATTTCACCTAAAATTTGGAATTAACTAATTAAAGAATAAAGAGCGCATTTGAGCTAAATGAAGTATCCCATCCGTATTTATGCAGAAGGTAACATCGTAAAATCAACGATTTGTAAAGTTAGGTAGATGGAGGTTAGCACTTCGAACTTAAGAGTGCCCCCCACTCATCACAAATCTCATCCAGACCCAGTGTTTTCCAAAAACCTAAGATGGTACCGGTATAGGGTGAGCGAATGTTCCTATTTTCCGGCCGTAAGTGGTCGAGTTTCTTGTTCGCGTTATGGGATCGCAAGAGAGAAACAATAAACTGCAAAATATCAACGATCAAATTCCTTTAAAAGAAATAATAATTTTGCTCAAGTGCATTACCGCACTTTTTAGACAACACAGCATTTACTACAATAAGCATCCACTAAATATTTTTTTAAGTGGTTTTTCCAAAGAGATTATAGTGTAATATATATAGATTTGCAATGAACTGGAAGAGAGGGAAACGCTAGAACACCTTCTATGTTCTTGCCCTGCGTTAGTAAGAAACAGATTAAAATGCTTAGGAGCTTTACAATATGAGAAGTTAGAATGCCTCTCGGGGTTAGAGCTTCAGAGTTTACTTAGTTTCGCAAAAGACGCAGACGTATTGCAAGATGTATACTATATACAAAGAAACGTAAAGGTCCAGCTCCATCTGGTAATGCCAAAACCAATAGGACTATGTGATGGCTTTCAGCCAGCCAGGTCAACCTAACCTAACCTAATATATGTATATACGTAGGCAAATTTATATTTTTTAAATTCCAATATATGTATATATGTGTATATGTACTCTAACTTACTTGTAGCCTTTCTTTGCTGCGGGGGCGTCGAGACCGTTTGACACATTAGTCCACTGCTGGAACTGCAACTATTGCTTTCTATTTGTGCGACAATCAGACTAGAGTTCTGCTTCGACTTCATCAAACTGGCATTGAAAATTTCCTGTGTGCGACTAAGTCGACGTGCCTGCGCTATTTTTGCTGGGTCCATCGCCGCTAAGACTTCAGCATTATTTTTTCTATTTATTGTGCCCAGCATACTCATTGTTGGAACTGTCGACAAAGGTGGTGGTAGTGGAGGCGCATTTATTCTACTTTGTTGCTCCGATATTGATATGCGACGAAATATTGCTGATTTTTCCATAAATGCTTTTTGTTTACTACTCAAGTCCGAAGTGGTAGCAATGGCCGCCGGAGAACCGAGAGCACTACCACCGCCCATGGATGTTGTTGAAATGGTTTTTGATGTTTGCGGTGCATTTGAGTCAATACGCGCTTCTATTTGAATTTTGTGTGGCTTTCGATGTTTATTTAGTAAATCTCTAACATCAAATTTTATTATTTTTTTACGCGAACTTCGACGACACTCGCCGCTGGTACTTGGCACAGCGGGCGCACGTGGATTTCCTGTATCAGTTGAAACATCTAAAACGGGTGATATGGCCAGGGCAGCACTATCAACTTCCATTGCATTCTCACTCTCCTTTCCACTCATAACCGTTTCAAAATTATCTGAAAATTTTGTTGAATATGCGGTTCCTTCACTTGGCACTGCCAATTCGTTATTAACTTGCTTGGGGTGTGTTGCTTTCGGTGGCCTGCCAGCACGCTTCCGCTGTGGCGTCATATCTGACTTCGAAGACGAAGAACTCATCGCGTAAAACTATAATGCAGATGCAGCTTACGAAAAATTACTAAAAAAAACGTATATGTAGATGTGTGTTAAAATATTTTACACAAAGCGCTCCAAAGGAAAATTGAAAATATACGCACTTTATATCGATTTCGTTCGCTGATAAAATTATGTGTGATACTTAATGGGTAAGTATTCACGATACTCGCATATGGTGTATGCAAGGAACATGCTATCGCGAATACTTCCGTTCTATTCAACAAACCAGGAAACACGCTGCCTCCGAACTATTCTGCGAAATATAAACGGCTTATATGAGGTGACATCAGCACACCCCACCAAATCTCCTTCAATAACTGTTCCTTAAATGTTCATTAAAACTATACACCATTTATATAAACAATCACTATCCACCCTCCCACCGAGACTCCGATTCAAATACTTTTCAACTGCAAAAATGACCATGAAAATATTAACGAATTGTGACTATAATGAAACATACTTTTGTTGTAAATAAATAATTACCAATTTTTCGTGGTATCTCTTATTTTTTACATGCAAATATCCGATTCTATTAAATATACATGCGGCCACAGCAAAAATCTTCCGAAATTACTAACGAAATAGAAAGAAAAAACAAATGCAAATGTAGTTGCCACATTATACTATTTCGCCGTTTCGTTACGCAGATGTGCACAAAACAGAAAATATACAAATATAATAGGTGAAGTAAAAAGTTCCGAATGTGTTCGCCCGGATTACTTGACCATGGGTTGCACAAGACAATGTTTTGAAGACAATTGAAATATTAGTGGTAAAAAAAAAATTCATTACAAAGCCTAGGCATCCAGACAGATATAGAGAAAATTCACTTTTAAGCAATCCCCGTTGTTGACGTTTTGTACAAATTACTTACTTTAACTTCGCTTCTTTCGCGAATTACAAGGAAACGTCGCAAGTTACATCAAATCACTTGCAAAATTGACTGCCTTAGAGAAATCATGTTTAGTCAAGAACAAAGCGCATCTATTCAAAGTGGTGGCATTCGAGCAACAATGAATTTTTAAAAAATAACATATGTCAAGGGAAAGAGATAGAAGAATGGAATGAATGATAAATAGATAAAATTAGTTAGTGGCGCATTCACAACAGAACAACAACTTTCCGTTATTCTGTTTTACTGGCATTTATAAATTGAGGTGAAATAAAGAAGAAGAAATCAAATACTTTAATCACGTTACCTTCTATAAATACGCCTTGGTATGAAGACAATCAACAAATTTTGAGTGTTGGCATACACAAGGAACATTGTTTGAGACATGCAATGTTCCAGTCAAGGTTACTCGTATATGGGCATGTTTCTCTCTATTCACCACTTCTCTGCTCGGCTAACTTGACGAAAAATTTGCAAGCAACAACAGAGTTATCGAGCAGGATTCGCCGGTAGCGAGTATGGTTATATCTCATAAAACTGGTATAACTCACTATTTTGCAAACAAATATAATTTAAAGCAAATTGCAAATGTAATAAAATGTTCATTTTCACCAGTTGCTTCATCTATTCGCTACTTGCTAATGCTGAGCGAAAAGAAGAGTTGTTTAAGTTACGGTTGAAGTTATTAAAATTTTTGGATTTTGAGTCAAGTTGGAAACAGTGTTACTGATGTATGGCATCAATCGTACAAACAGAAGATTGGAGTTGTTTTTTTTACACCTGGAAAGAGCTTTAGATAATCGCAAATGATCAATATAAAAACAAATTTAAAATAGAGAGGATTTTGAAAAACTTATTAAAATTTTATAAATAAATACATCGAAAATTTTTTTTAGTTCCCCAGGTGATGACAGTTTCAGTTCCTTTAATAACTCAATATGTGAAAATTCATCTATTCCTTCATTCTATTCATTCATTCTATTCATCCTTCTCCAGACATTCATCAATAATTAATATTTTCAAGAATTTGTTGCGCTTATTATAATTATATTCAATCGATACCTTATAATCCGTGTTTTCTTTCAAAGTGATGTTTGAAATAATGTTCCGGAAGCTTTCAACCATGTTTGTAACTTAGGTTTGAAACAATGTTACTCGTGTATGCCGTGCTTTAGACTAAAAATTAAACAATTGCAAGCAACGGAGCTGCCGTGTGTGACCCCAGCGTGTAAAACCAAAAACGAATTCGCGAAGTTGAAGCAACAAACGTTTCAGTGTATGAACTCGGATTAATGAAATTTGCCTAATATCAGAGAACAAAGTTGGTAGCATTAAACATAGTGAGTTACCCTTTTGTGCAAAAATAAAAGTAAAAACACTCTTCCTCCTCCTATTTTTTGACAGGCACCCAAGTACGTTATAATGTATGTGTGCTTATAATACGTTCACATTAGAGCTGTGCGAAACATCGATGTAGTATCGATACATCGATGTTTCTCCTTTCGTAAAAAACATCGATGTTTTTTCTCCGATGTTCGATGTTTTTGCCAGTTTTTCCATCACTGAGAAAA
The DNA here is from genome assembly GCA_037575425.1 of Anastrepha fraterculus. Classification (NCBI taxonomy): domain Eukaryota; kingdom Metazoa; phylum Arthropoda; class Insecta; order Diptera; family Tephritidae; genus Anastrepha; species Anastrepha fraterculus. Next base: position 209,024 of record JAYXIM010035103.1, on the reverse strand, counting down.
AAACGCAGTAAAAGCTAGAGCGTTATTTTTGGAGTTATTGGTGTTGGCAGGCAGTGGTTATAATGGATAAATATCTTAGAGCTTCAAATGGGCAAGGTATGTACATATATATATTAACTGATGCCTTCTTTACAAGTTAACCTCTGTGTTTTGTCTCATTTGTATGTAGGTTGTAGTGCGGCAACCATTGAAGAAAAAGAGCAAGAGGAAGAGCCGCAAGCCAAAAAGGCGCGATATGGTCAGTCCAATGTGTGGAATTTTTTTAATAAGTCCTCGGATGGCAAGACTGCCAAATGTTTAAAATGTGGTAAAATTTATCAAACCAGCGGAAACACCACCAACATGGCGGGACATTTAAAGCGGGTACACCCAACGTTAACGGTGAGTGAGCTGCCAAAGGCTTCAGGACATATGGCGGCTTATTTGGATAAAAAATATGAAGCCTCATCGAAACGAAAGAGAGATTTGGACAGCGCATTGTTAAATTTCATTTGCTCCGATTTACGTCCATTTTACATTGTAGAAAACGAGGGATTTAAGCAATTTGTAAATGCTTTGGATCCCCGATACGAATTGCCTTCACGATCAACATTGCTTTCAACATGTTATAATAATTTATTCATGAACATGAGAATGAAACTGAAAAGCATTTTGCAAGAAGTGGAATATTGCGCTGTGACAACCGACTGTTGGACATCTCGAGCCAACGAGGATTATTTGACCGTAACTTGCCATTTTATAGATCCAGAATTTAAACTTCGCACAGCAGTACTTTCGACTAGTAAGTTACAGAATGAGAAAAATCATTCTGCAGAAAACATTGCGAACTCTCTATGTGCAGTGCTAATTGAATGGCAAGTTATGGACAAAGTTGCAGCCATTGTTACCGATAGCGGAAGAACAATGATAAAAGCATGTGAGATATTGCAAAAAAGACATGTGCCATGCTTTGCGCATGTTATTAATTTAATAGTTCAACAATGCCTGAATCAAGAGAAAATAAAAGTTATTATGGGGAAATGCAAAAGTATTGTGGGATTTTTTAAGAAAAGCACAGAGCTTACGCCAAGTTTAAAGAAGCTCAAAATACAGAGAAGCCATACAGTTTAAAGCAAGAATGTCCTACAAGATGGAATAGCGCATTTCATATGATTGAAAGAATTCTTAAAACAAATGATGCTATAAGCAGTGTTCATCTTTCAACCCAAAGGGACTTGCCCCGTTTTCGGCTGACGAAATTTTAATTTTAAAAGACATAAAAATTTTATTGCAACCTTTTGAATGTGCAACATTGCAAACTTCTTCGCGAACGTTGGTCACGGTATCATTAATAATTCCAATAACTTGCGGACTTCTGGATAATTTGCAATTGTTAAAAAATGACCTAAAAGCAGTTGAAGGTCGCGAAAGCTGCAATTGCTTATTGGAGGGCATATCGTCCAGACTACTGCAATATGAAATTCGCAATGTTCCTCGAGTGGCAACTTTGCTAGATCCTCGGTTTAAAAAAGAAGCGTTTCACTCACCATTTAACATCACTGAGGCTCAAAAACTCTTGGAAAACGAGCTTTCTTTTTTCAACGCACAGAAGTCTCGCCCTTGCGACGAACCACGCCTGCCAACATCAACCTCCACATCGCAGACATCCCTTTTTCAATTTTTGGAAAAAAACAAAAGTTTGAAACATAAAACTAATACAGTGGATTCCATATTGTCAATTCGTCAATATTTTAATCTAGACAATTTGGAATCAAACTCCAACCCTTTAGATTATTGGAAGGTTGTATTTTACTTGTCAATTCCAGCGTTTAAATATGTGTATTAATTAAATTTTATTATTACAGATCTCATCAGATAAATCATTTCAGCATTGCTGCAAAAAATATTTCTGCGTTCCAGCAACTTCGACAGAAAGCGAACGTATGTTCAGTAAGGCTGGAATCGTTGTAAGCGAAAAAAGAAGTTCGCTTCAGTTTAAACATGTTGGCATGCTACTTTTTATCAATCGGAACAAGTGGATCTCTGAACAGCAATGATTGTTTTATAGTTTTAAGTTTGAAAAAGATTGAATTATGCTTTATATGTACTATAAAAGTATATAAAGTTTATAGTATTAAGTTTGAAAGATTTAATTTCTGTTTTATAGTATTAAGTTTAAAAGATTGAATTTCTGTTTTATAGTATTAAGTTGAATGATTGAACTTCTGTTTTATAGTTTTAAGTTTGGAAAAAGGATGTTATCCTTAATAAAGATATATATATTATATAGAGAATCAAAAAATGTACTATATTACTTCGATGTAGTATCGATACATCGATGTTTTTTTCTGAAAAACATCGAAACATCGATGTGGTCAAACATCGATGTTTCAACAGCTCTAGTTCACATATAAAAAGATGATCTATTTTTTCGTGCTTAACTCCCAATCCGTAATTAAAAAGCGAGATTTCCCATACAATTTCTCTCCCAAATTCTGAGATTATAAAATAATCCTAGATAATAACTTTTTAACATACAACCCTGTGTTATCGATAATTATTATTACGAATTTAAGGAGAAACATCAATGTAAAAACTAAATCAAATGGACGCCGGCAAAGAAAACAGGTCTGTAGAAATAATTGTAATAAAATTTTCATATTACAGAAAAAACGAGAGCTCTTAAACGTTTTGTCCTCTTATTACTTATTATAAAATGTGATATCGAACTTCATATGCGTACTGCTGCCATAATTTTTTGAAACCTCAGTAAACGTCGTTTACGGATTTCCTCCAACTGTTTATTATTAACAGCCAATTGCGGATTAAATTAGCTTTCCTTCTCCTTGTCTTTTTTTCATATCATTAATAATAATTAAACAAACCAAAAACTCCAAAATATGCCATCAAAGCAACTTCTATGAAGAAAAACCTTGCAAAACAGTATTGAGAACTGATTGTCAATTTTGCAGGTAATCTGCCATATGTGAACAAATGGATTAATTTTATGGACTTATTGCATATGTGAACGTACTTTTAGTCTTTTTGCTTGAACGTTTTGAGTATGCTATGCCGAATTAGAATTTTTATGGTAACATTAAAAATAGTAGGAGAAACTGGAAAATAATATCTTTGACTTGGAAAATTTACATTCACAAATATTTTTAATATTATTCTTATCTATAATAACGCTTTTTATTCAAAAATATCTGCATTTTTACGTAATTTTTTTAGACTTTTTGATAAAATTTTCTATGAAATTTAATCATTTTTTATGCAACCATGGAATCAGATGATCTCAGCTGTGGGCATTTTTTGACGATCAGCTGAGAGTGTTTTTACTTATAAATCTGTACAATAATGATTACCCGTATTCTCTGAGTATAACCATATTCGCTAGTGGTGAATCTTGCTCGATAGGTTTGTTGTTGCTTTCACATGCAAATTTTGCGCCAAGTGAGCTTAGGCTCTGCTAGCGAGCGGAGAAATGGCAAATCGAAGACGCCATATATTAAAAGTGAATCGATTCATTCGGAAATGAGAATGAAATATATCATTAAAGATAAAATTAAATGAAAAAAATTATTTGTTTTTAAAGAATTTTTATATTAATTTGAATATTTAAAAAAATCAAACGTTTTGTTCTTTTTCTATCATGTACCAAAAAATTATTACCGTCTACTATAAAATTCAATAGCATTTTCAATTTACTTACTGCGGCAAAACACGCGGTCTAAAATGCAATCAAAATGTAAGTGAAAATATCAGCATTTATATAAGCTCTGTCTAATGTCAAATCTGCAGCGTTGCGCGCTATTCGCATCCTGTAAATCGTGATGTATTTCGGAAGGGACATATATTCTACATGTAGTGTGTTCGTGCTGTAATAATTGCAGCAGTGTTACTCCACACGTACACCTTTTACTAAATGTGTCTTGATATTTACTAAATCTCTGTTTTTACTTTGAGCCGTTTTCACAGGTGGGCACCTTGCTGTCTTAAGGGGTTATATACAGTTAGAAGGCCGAAAAAAGCGAATTTTCCAGTATTTTTTCTGAGAAAACTTTTAATTTTAATGATCTAAAAATTTGTACACATATTATGTCATCTTTTGACTGTAATTTAAGACTTAGTATCAGTAAAAATATTTATTTGGAAAGGAGCTACAACTGATCGCCGACAGCTCCTCTCAAAAAAGACGTTTTGTGGTGACCACTATATCTCTGAACTGGACCCTCTGAAATTAAAAAGCCAAACAAATTTCGTTAAAGTAATGTTAAATCTAGTAATTAATCGAAAGAATAAGCAAAATAAATTTTTTTGACGAAATGGCGGCTTCTTAAAAAAAATCCATTTTTAACCAAAATTTCGGCCTTAAATTGTTTATAAAAAAAAAGAGAATATCTAACGGTGAGAAAAAATCTTCGATTAATTACTATCAAATATATAAAATACATTACGATTAATTACTAAAAAATAAATATAAATACTAACCGGTTTAGCCGTTTTCGAGTAATTTTAGTCACCTACTTTGAAAACACAATTTTGAGAAAAACGCGTTGAAAGTTTAAAAAGCACTTTACAAGCACTCTGAAACGCCTTTTCAAATTTGCGTGTAACTTCGAAAATATTCACGGGAACGATATTAAATTTTCTGTGTGGGTACTTAAATATATGAACATTAAAAAAAACATGGTTTTTTGAAAATTCTAACTGTACATATATAAGCCTTAACCTATTTATGACATCATAACCTACAAGAATTCAAAAAACACGCGCACTTTAAGAGTTAGCACACCCTCCTTCCAATTATTTATTTCAATTTTTAACAAAAAAAAAAATTATGTTTAGCATTTTTATCCATAATTATACTTAGGTTTTATGGTTGAATAACTACAATAAATATGTATAAGCTCCAACCTGTGCTTACAAAAGCTGTCTTTAAAAACCAGTTGCAATGCCGGTTCCGAACAGACCACTGCCTTCAATTTATTGAAACAATTTTGAGCATATCCGAGTTGTGTGTCGGTCGAACGGAAACAATATTTTTTTTCAATAACTTAATAATAACATTGGTGGCAAGTATATAAAAAAATTTAGAATTTTGAAAAATTAATGTAATAAGTAAAGGAATATATACAAATTCTCCACCCAAATTCCGCAGTAATTTTTAATAAAATAAAAACATGACAAAAACACTTTTGATTATTATTAAGGCTGTGCGCTTATTGGATTATTCGTGGAATTTATTGCTTAGTTAATAAATTATAAAAAAAACTGTTAATTTTGTTCATATGTGTCAAGGCGAATCTATTAAAGATGGTGCTGGTAAATGAGCTGAGTTATTTTTTTTTCTTTCGCCGTGTCCATGTGGCTGTCAGCTCAAAATGAAACAAGGCGTATTCTTTTTTTTCTAGTTTCTCAATACTTCGCTTTGACAGTCAAACGTATAAAACCTTGTTGTAGTTGTTGTAGCAGCATAAACATTCCCCTATATTTACATACGGGGAATGCTGCTGGAGTGACAGTCCTTGGCCGGATATAAATCCGAGTCGTTTCGGTAACGTAGAACCGACTGTCGTGGAAACAAAACCTTGTTGTTGGTCTAGTGCCACCACCTTCAATGAAGAATTGGAAAATACTAAAAAAAAAAAAAAAATTACTTTAAAAAGCAAGCATGAAAAGGTTTCTACAGAAAACAAACTCAATGATATTCAAACTTTATATACAAATATGGTACATTTAAAAAACACTGTGACTAATCATTTTATTCAAAGATATGTTTAATTAAAAATTCGATTATTTTTATTTACGTTTCGATTAATTACTTTAGTAAATTTACTTCTTGATTAACAAAAAAATTTTTTTTAATTATTTGATCAGCTGCGGGAACTGGATTTATGATTGACAAAAAACAAAATTTAATTATTTGATGAGCTGAAGTAACTGGATCTATTATTGACTAAAATTTTGAATAATGAAATAATCGCACAGCCCTAATTAATATACGTTCTTAAGGAGAATTAACCTTTCTTAGCCGTTGTAAAACATTTCCGTAAGCGACGACTATGCTTGATATATGACCCGTATCATTCCACTATTCTGCTTTATATATTACTCCACACTTACTACAAACTTACAAGCTAATTTTTTGTCATTTAATTTTTTTTTTTGTTTTGTTTTTTGACATTGAAATATGTCTAAATCATAACTGAGTCATTTTGTTCTTATTTATAGTTTTGTTTCATTTTCAAGACAATGCACTTAAATATTTTACATATATATGTAAATATTTTTTTTTATATGAAAACATTATATCAAGAGGATGCGTACTTTTGGTGTTATACTAAATATTTGCGGTTAGGGATTTTTAAACCCTTTTCATAACTTCATAGCCCGCATTTTTATATATGTACATACTATACATACACGGCTTTCAAGTCAGTTTTGAAATTCCTTTTGACATTTCATTTTGCTTAGCATAGAGCATTTTCAGTAACTAAACTAGTTTCAGTTGCGCTGTCGTTAAATGCTAAAAAATTATATAACATAGTTTTTCAAAATTTTCATTTACATAAAACGCACAACAAAAGCATATAAAGTTCATATCAATACGTTCTTCCTAATTTTTTCTATTAAATAACACTGTTATAACTTAGCCTTATTAAATATTTTTTTGTTTGTTCTACTAATAAATAATATTTAAATCAAAACACATGTTTATTACAATATACATAGAAGTGGATAATCATTTAGAAAATTAAGTAGATAATGTACAAATTATATTTTATTAAATAAATAACTTTTCCAAGAATTTATCGAATGATTTCTATCGAATTTCATTCTAACATCACTTAAAATGCGAATATGGAAAACCGAACTGTGGGTGGAAGCTATCAAGGAGAGGTTAGGATTGAAAAGATTTCATAGATATTCATGTATGTCAAAAATTCTGTTTTTGTATTTGCCTTCCTTTCGTTTTATAATGCTTATCATATAAAACAAACTAAAACTTCGTTTAAGCGTCACAGCACCAAATTTTCAATCTGTAAAACTGTAAATATATGTTTTAAATTAGTAATATGTTCATATACTAAAAATATATGATATTGAGCATGTATTTATTTATGGCTTATGATATTATTTTATGCACACACCTGCTACCATAAACGATGCAAATGTAAGTTTCTTGACAAAACCGAACGCACGTCCTTTGTAAATCTCAAGGCATCCAACATTGGAAGTAGTGATAGCAACGCAACATCCATTGGATCCGAGAACCAACTCTTGATTGGTATCGCGTTATTAGGAAAGCAACGATATGCACCAGGGGAATTGTCAATTATGAATATCTATAGTTTTTTTTTTTGCGCGTGGATTAAAAATACAACTTAGTTAAAATGAAAATTACAATACTAAGATCATGTTTTCGATTATTTACTCTATTCAAGTCATTGCAGATAGCAGATAAATCTTTGGTATAAGAACTGAAATCAGGCGTACAATGCTGACGGTAATAGCGCCGACGCAAAATATTACGTCCGTTGTCCAGTTTATCAGCAACTGCTGCCCCATATATCTCCATACTGGCTGTAAATATAACTAGATCATACCACTGTGAAACCTGTGAAAGTCAAAGAAATATTTTTTGAAAAGCTTTAACATTACGCAATTAATTGCAACACTATTTACCACGTCCAAAAAATAGTCGACATGAGGCCGTTTATGAACGAAGAAACGTACCGGATGGTGATCAATAATTACTTTCACTGTAAAGTCATGTGGTGTGCCCGGCTTAACGGTATTTCTTGACATTGCGCTGTGATGTGAATGGATAAGCGTCTCGTCCAGATCCAGCACAAGCGTTTTCCGCTGCACGATACTAAGCCGATGCCGTGACACCGGCGACAGTGGGAAGAGTTCATATTTGACTGGTTGATATTGTACAATCTAAAAAAAAGTCAATTTTATTGTATCAGAAACTATTTATCACGCAAAGTGTTAGCTTATATTTATTTTATTTAACAGTTATGCTATTTTCGTGTTTTTATTCGATAGAATTTCATAAAATATAAAATTTTTTTAAATTTTCGTGTTGTTCAATTCCAATGGGATTTATTAATAATTTTAATCAAAATCAATAAAGTTTGTCAAGAAAATTAATACAAATTGTAAAAACTTTCTATACTCCAACTGTATTCCCTTCTGTGTTAACACTAATAAAATAACTTACCGAGCGAACTTGTCTATTGAACATAAAACAGATGCATGTCCATACTCTTGACAGAAGTACCGATAGAGCGCTGAAGTTCATTTGTACGAAAGAAAACATTGGTACGCGACGTCGATGGCGTCTTACCAATAAATCATATACATAAATTAATAGCAGCTGCAAGGAAGAGAAGTCCGAATATCTTTTAGTGATTTTTGCTGATTCACTTTATTTTGCACTTATATTGTTATTTTCTATGAGAGGATGCCGTCGTCCAAATTAATTATTATTATAAATATTTCAATTCTGGAAATATACGAGTATGCGTCCTAAGTGTGGTATTTAGAAAAGCGCGGCATTGATGCCTCCAGACGGCCAACAACAAAATCAATAAACGACTATTCCGAAAAATGTTCAAGTGAAAAGCAATAGTAAACTAAAACGGTGAGTGTCACTTTAAAACCGTGGATTAATGGTTCCTTAAAAATAAATAACAGCAAAAAACTATTTAATTTGCACTTCACCAATATTTGTATAATTTTTGATATAATTTTCCGCTTTATTTTCCCCCATTCTCTTTTACATATTTTCCCCTTTTTTCATACACAAGTAAGGAGACGCTCAAACAAATCCGAACTATGACCGATAGAGAGCGGAAACGAAAAAAATCGTATTTCACAACCCTACTACTTTAAATGAATGTTAAATTTAAGCTTATTGGAAATAATTTTCTTTAAAAATTAATAAAAAATAAATATTAGGCGTAAATAATAAACATTTTTTGACTTTCAAATTTTTTGCCGAACGTCATAATTATGTAAATAAACGAAAAAAGGAGCTGAAAGAAAATGCGCTCTTGGCCTTTGGCCAAATAAATACTAATCACCGTTAATGGGAGCGGGTGAGTCGCCTATATCGCATTAAAACTAACAAAGATCTTATGGCAAAATTCTATATTCTAAATTTCAAACATACAACAAATCTGAGTTACTTTGAGATTCTCTTTAAAGCGCGTTTGCCTGCCTTTTTTGATTTGCTATATGTAAATTTAAGCAAAAAATGCTATACAGAACACTGGCAACCATGTACATATTGCACATTTTAAATTGCGCTTCGCCACACTACAATAACACGCTCCTTTAGTTTTTTCTGTTCCATATTATCTATTCTCTTGCTGTTTTCGCTCGTTTCTATTTTCTCTTTCACTTATTGCCCACTTCGTTTTTCCGACTTTATCACTGCGATTTTACCGATCTTTTATTCAGTTACACCACCAGCTTTCCGTCTATTTACTTAGATTTAGATAAGTTTTTCTTAACATTTAGAAAAACTTGTCCATAAAACGTAAATTTTACACAAAACCAATTCGATTTCCCATCAACCGCTTCAACTTCAACTATCTCTCTACAAATTAATTAATTAATAATTGGCGCTTACACTTCTGTTAGGTGTTTGGCCGAGCTTCTCCTCCTATTTGTGGTGTGCGTCTTGATGTTGTTCCACAAATGGAGGGACCTACAGTTTCAAGCCGACTCCGAACGGCAGATATTTTTATGAGGAGCTTTTTCATGGCAGAAATACACTCGGAGGTTTGCCATTGCCTGCCGAAGGGCGACCGCTATTAGAAAAATGTTTTTATTAATTCTGCTTTCACCGAGATTCGAACCAACGACCTCTCTGTGAATTCCGAATGGTAATCACGCACCAACCCATTCGGCTACGGCGGCCGAATACTGTTGAGTAAATATATGCGAATCTTTTACTCGATAACGTTGCCATATCGACTTAATACTTCGTTATTTAATTTCAATTTTTTAACCTTTGCTATATTAATTATAATAATAATAAGTAAAAGATTACTCTAAATTAGATCTCGGTTTTTATATTCTATACCAGCAACATCTAAGGACAAGCAACTCCACGGCAATGGAGTCAACACTGGATCAAAAAATAAAATACTGAAAACAAAAATAAAAAATCTTTTTGCCTGTCCGTTTTACTACACCGCCTTGAAAGAAATACCCAAAAAAATTCATTTCAAATGAGTAAGGGCCTTAAAGTACGTTCACATATGCAGTGATTAGCAATAAATCCAAACAAATTAATCTACCTCTCAAAAAATTATCTACAATCAGCTGTCTGGTGGAACATTTTAGTGTTTTTGTTTTAATTAACAATACGAAGAAAAGTCAAAGAGAAATAGTAATTAATTTAGGTGCGCAATTTGCTGCTAGTAATAGACAGTTGGAAGAAATCCATAAACGACGTTTACTGAGGTTAGTAATAATAAGGAATAATATACGCTTACGAAATTTGAGACAATATTTTATATGAATGCATAACTAATAATATCTGACACAAATTTTATTAGAATTATGTCTACAAACCTCTTTTCTTTGCCGGCATCTATTTTATTTAGTTTTTACATTGACTTTTCCCCTCACATTCGTAAATATAATCGATAACACAGAAAACACAGAGTTGCACGGATAAAAGCATCTTTATAATCTGAGATAAAATCCGGTTCACTTGATTAGAGGCAATAATTTTTATGGAAGGAAATGGTTATTAAAGCAACCGTATTTGATCTAGTAACAAAAGGGTTCCTGATAATTCAAGTGAAAACTGTACTTTGCTCACCAGCTGTAATAATGTGCTTGAATTATTGGTTCACTTGTATAGAGGCACTCAGTTTGCCTACATTATTTGCCCATTAACGCTGTGAAAAGAGATCGTGTTTTAAGCATTCATTGAGTTTGGTCGAAAACTTCTTAATTGTAATTAAATGGGAAAGCAGAAAGGTTTAACAGATCGCGAAAAAATACCAACCGATATCTTTACCTCAGAGGTACTTTCAAATCGCCACATTGCCAAAAATATTGGTCGAAGTTCAAACGTTGTGGCTCTTTACGTGAAACAAGATATCTCCTATAGTAATAACTACAAAGGTTGAACTGCGATGGCTTTCCGCACTTCCAACAGCAAAAATCAAAGAAATGACAACTATTATAAAATTCCTATATTTCTTATTATTTTTTCTTATTTGGTTAATACCCCTATTCAAGTGAACCAATAAATCGAGCACTATATTACAGTTGCTGTGAAATACCGTTAAATGGAATAATATTTTGAAGCATGTTTTTTTCGAGGAAAGTACAGTCTTCACTGGATTTATCAGAAAACCTTGAATTACTAGATCAAATACGATAGCTTAAATAACCATTTTCTTCCATAAAAATGATTGCCCTAATCAAATGAACCGAATTACATTATCTCGAATTTCGGGAGAAACATTTTGTATAGGGAATCTCGCTCTTTAATAACGGATTGAGAGTTAAACTTAGAAAAATAGATAATCTAATATTCCTCATAATTTTTTTTAAATGGTGTTAAAATTTCAGTTGGCCCGATATAGATCTAGGAAATTCCGGTTTCGGTTGCATTTTGGCTCCAATGACGAATTTTCAGTTGTAGTTCTACCTGAAACAGGTACTCATGAAAACTATTTTGGAAACACCAACACGTACACCACACATTGCAAAAGAAGCTCAGCCCAAAATATTAGCCTCATGTAAACAACAAATGTAAAAAATTATACGACTTTGTCAGTACACAATTTTGATGTATTGTTTCAACGCCCTTAATACAATTTATTTTAAAATTGTCACATTACAATAAAACAAATAAAATTCCATATGGTCTACCAAGAAAATTACATACAAAAATTTAAAATTTTTAGTAGTTATACCATTTATTTCTTACTTACAAATTATAGGATATTTAGAAATGCACCTCTGAGTTCTTCGGCGAATTTAATATGTAGTCAACGTCAACTCGTAGAAGTAATTACCCCAAGCGTCATTTGGTTGCGAAAAATGTGGAGTTAGTATTTTTAGCAGATATTAAATTTTTTGAAACTTTTATTATAATTGTTAAAATACATAATATCGATCACAAAACTATGTGGACTCTAGTTCCTTAAACTAAAACATAACAAGTGATTGAAACGGAGGAGAATATTCCTCAACGTGTGCACATAAACGGGTACAGAATATTGTGTGAGCGTTCAAACCGCAAAGGCCGATAAAGTTGCTGCCAAGAAAATTTTCATAGAACCTAATATAGTGCTCATTTCGACTTGAATAGTCGAAATATATATTTTTTTCTTTCCGGGTTAAGTAGAAACCGCTAAAATTGTGGAAAAACAGGAGAAAACTCCCAAGCGGAAGAAGAAGGCTGCAGCCAGTAAAATGTCTGCAGTTTATTCGCCGCAGCCACCGCAGCAGACTGCGCCCCCGGGCGTTGTACTGCAGCCCCCGCAGCCACCAACGCCAACGTCGATGCAGCAGCAACAACAACAGCAACAGCCACCGGGTGTTGGCTCCGGTGTGGGAGTTGGAGGCGTTGTCATGGGCGGACCGACAGGAGTACCTATGGGCTCCGGAGGCCCAATGCAACGAGGACCTTCCATGGTTGGAAGTAGTGGCGTACCCGTCGGGCCGCCTTCCTCTGTCGGAGGTGGTGGCATGATGGGCGGAGTTGCACCTCCGCCATCCTCTCAACGTGGCGGCATGCCGCAATCACCGAGTCCAGCACAAATTCAAAAAATACTTGATGATAATTGTGGTCTGATACAAACAATTCAAGACTTTCAAACTATGGGCAAGGCGCAGGAGTGTATGACATATCATATGGCACTACATAGGAATCTTGTCTACTTGGCCCAGTTGGCAGATCCGACAATGAATATCGGCCTAATATTGCCGGTGAGTTTTACTAAGATGACTTTATTTCGTCTATATTTTAATATGAAAGTAATTACGAGATTTATTTAGCATCCACATGTACTTCAGCAACAGGCAGCTCAACAGCAAGGTCCACATGGTATGATGGGCGGGCCACAGCCACCCCAACAGGGGGGACCACCGACTGGCGGAAGCCAACCACAAATCGGGGGAATGCCACCGATGTCACATGCAGATGGAAATGTTCAATCTCCATCGGGAGCTCAAATGCCCTATGGTGGTCAACCTCCGCAGCCGCATCCTGGTATGCCGCCAAGCTCTCAACAACCTCAACAGGGTCCTCCACAACAAGGAATCAACTCCCAGCAATCTGGACAACCGCAACAACAGCCACAAGCCGGTTCGTATAGAGGTAGTTCTACACCCCAATCAGCCAATCAACAACCTCCACCCGTGTCGGGTGCTGGAGCGAGTACGTGCAAAGTGTTTACAATAATAATAACATTAATTCATGACAGCAAATATTTTTTTCAGATCAACAACGTTTAAGTGTGCAAGCTGGGCAACAGCCAGGTCAGGGGCCACAACAACAGCAGCCGCCTACACCTCAACAGCAGCAACAAGGTCCACCACCACAATCACAATATCGTGGCGGTTATCAACAACAACAACACAGCCATTATTCTGGATATCCTCCACAAAGTCAACCATCATACCAACCGCAAAGCGGCTATCCCTACGGACCCCCGGCTCAAGGCTATGGACCACCTCCACCAAATACCCAGGCCGGGTATCACCATGCCGGCATGCCTCCGACGTCATCTGGTGGTGCTGGTCCGCCAAGCCAACACGGCTATGGTACTGCAGGTGGTCAACAAGGTCCTCCAGGTGCGTATCCACCTCCTCCGCCAAATCAACAAGTTCCGCCAGGTCAGCAACCGCCGCCTTCACAGTTGTATGGTCCGCCCACTAGTGGGCAGGGACCACCACCACCACCAAACCAGTACGGCCCGCCACAAGGTGGTAGCAACGCTCCTCCTCCAATGGCTTACGGGGGATACGGTGCTCCTCCACCTAGTGGTTATGGTCAAACGACGAATTCTTTACCGGGAGGTTACGGGCCGCCTCCACAAAGCCCTGCACAATCACCCTACCCTCCGCAGTCACCCTATCAGCAGAGCGGAGCACCATCAGGCTATCCAGGACAGTCGCCACAGCAGCCCCAAACGTCCCAGGGAGCGACTGCTGGTTATAGTACATCGCCGAGCCCTGGTCAGACACCACCACCAACATCAAATCAACAAGCACAAAATGCGACCAATCCAAATGGACCAAATGCTCCGCCCGTAAGCGGGCAATCCACATCTCCTTCTACATCGTCTGGAAATATTGGCGTCAATAGTGGTCCACCAAACCAACAAACACCACCCACTCAGCAGCAGCAGCAGCAACAACAACAACAGCAACAGCAATACGGTACTCAGCAGCCACCAGTTTCAAGCGGACCACCACAGCCACATGGATCTACACCACAGCAGCAACAACAACAACCTGTATATTCATCCGGAGGAACCCCTTCTGGTGGTCCATCGCCATACGGAGCTCCATCACAGCAACAGCAACAACAACCACCAGGACCAAGTGGACCTCCTACGGGACCACCAAATACAACTGCACCTCCAAATGGTACGCCACCAATGCCCAACCAACAATATCAACCGCCGCCAACAGCACAACCCTACGGTGCACCTCCACCACAAGCCTATGGGCCTCCACCACCTGGTGGCGGTTATCCTGGTCACGGCTACCATCAGCCGCAAGGCGGATATGGAGCTATGCCACAAGGGCAATATCCACCGTCGCAAGCTTATCAAGGATATCGGCCAACGGGTGGCCAAATGCCACCTCCTGGCGCTCCACAAGGGCCGCCAACAAACGCATATTCATACTACAGTAATCAGCCACCACAATAAGTGAATGTCGTCGTTGTTGTAACAATATAAACATTTCCCGTAAATGTTGGGGGAATGCAGCTGGAGTGACAGCCCTTAATGAATATATAAATCCGGGAGGGTCCGGCAAAGTAGAACCGACGGTCGAGGCAACGAATAAGTGAATGTAATTTAAAGTGGTTGCTATAAAAGATAGTGCGCGAGAACGGGATGATTATGCTCTTGAAAAATTCATAAACATATAAACATAGGTAAATAAGCGAATGGTACCAATACCACTGGGCAATTACTAACAAACTTAATTAGGATCAGAAAGTTAGAATGGATAACATGACTTCAATATACGCAACACCCAATCCGAATGGGCCAAAGGAAAAGGAAAGGATCAAATTATGAAATGAATAGTGTAGACGTGCAACATTAAAATATTTCATTCAAGATCTTTGCCCAAATCATTCACAAACTTCAGAAATGTAACTGAATGAATTGTAAGATTTGCATATATTTACATTGATGGTTCTTAAGAATTTACTTCCTTTTAATATTTCACCATTTTTTTAACGGTTAAATCAAAAAGTACTCGAATTCAATGCAGTACTGAATGCCAATATTCACGTGTTCAGTGTCGTGACCAAATACTTTTTTTTTTTTAGTAATCAATAAATATGTCTGTCTCTGGAAATTAGAGGTGCAAAACTTTCAGATTATTCTTTGCCCGTTTCGAATGACACTGAGGATTTTAATTCCTTGAAAAACAGATGATTGAATTGTGAATTTTAAATTATGCGAAGCCGTTACCTCTTTGTATTTTGCTTGGATTATGACAAAGTGAAAGAAATTATTGAATAAAAGTTCGAAAACAAAGTTGTAAAGGAAAACTGTATTAACGCTTGTCGAATACAAAATTATAAAGCCGTGTGCACCTAACTTAAAGATCTAATATTGAAGTTCAAAAATAAAAAAAATGTTAATTTTATTAGTAGAAAATGAGAAATTTAATAAATCTAGTATTATTGAATAAGTCTCCAGAGAGACTAATTACGACCAAATTATAACTTGGCGCCCGATTTCGTTTGCTATAAAAAGTTAAAAATTAAAATTTGCATTTGTTTAACGCCACCCATGTGGAAAATTCATAAACTCGAAAAAAATTATTAAAAAAAATCAAATTAAGTGTAATATTTTCACGACGATAGTAATTCAAAATACAAATAAAAATATGTAATAACGTTTTAGTGGAACGTTTCTTAATCAAATAAAATATAAATATGAACTCAAATTTAAATATCGATTACAGAAAATAATGTAGACGGAATGATGTGATGAGCACTACTACATATACAATATATAATTATTGAAACGTAATTAATTATGCAACTTTAGGCTTAATCATATCTGATATTGTAGTTTACGTTCGAATGACAAGCCGTCGGGCAAATAATTTTTTTTTAATCACGTTTAATATCGCTACTATCCTAATAAAACTGTTTGTGTGTATACGCCACATTTATACAAAACCACATTGAGTTTCTTGTGTATAATTTTTTTTTACTCATTTATAGATTTTCTAAAAAAAAATCTCATTCCTCAACCGCAAAAACTTATCCTTTCCATCCTTACTCTACTCTGCTAAAACAAAGAAAAAGACACAGTTACACACTATGCTCCCGAGAGGAGTGAACAAGAAAAAAAAAAAAGTTTTCCTCATTCGAACTGTATCAGCGCTAAAAATGGAGGAATTTAACAAATAGACAAATTCGTCACTAAAACAGCTAGTGAATATTTCTCTTATTTATTTGTTTAATTCAGTTGATCTACAGACTAAAAAATTTGACGTTTGCATATCTGTCTAAAAAAAAGCGTGACCGGCTAAATTCAAAATTAAAGTTCCATTACAAAAAAAATTACTTGCTGCTGCATAGGCGTATCCTTTTCGCAATACGCGTTGTGATATTTATTAGTTTTGTGACAAATTTAGAAAGCGGAATAAAATTGCTCAAAAAGCAACACTGCCATTACCTCAAAGATATTTGGACGAACTAGCCAACCTTGGATTTTACAGGCAGACAACGAAGCCGAAGATGTATAGAGTGGAAAGAGCATAATGAGATAATCTTCTTCTTCTTCGTAATCGGCGTATCCATGCTGGATGTTCGCGATTACATACAAACGTCATTGTGATCTTAGTCGTACAGTTGTCAGGTCATATTATTAATGATTTCATTATATTTTTGTCTGTTTTCGCTGCTGCTGTTAATTCGCCGATTGTTTTGAGGCCTGTCCACTCTTTGATGTTGTCTAGCCATGTCATTTCTTCCTACCAATTCCTCTTTGTCCTTCAATTTGTCCTTGCATCAGCAGTTTTAGAATAAATCCGTGTCGTTCCGGTAACGTAGAACCGACCTGTCGAGAGTGGGTAGTAGGGATTAGTTAGAACTACGTTACAGGAGAGGTTAGATTAGATTTTTGGCGGTTGGGCCAGTCCAACCACTCAGTCAGGAGACCATTGTAATACACGCGGATAGATTTCAGTAGAAAGACTAGAGATAGGAAAGATAAAAAGTGGGTGGTAATGAGGATACATTAGTTTGAGGTCACTCTTCCACAAATCTCCTGGATTCATTGATGAATCTTAAGAGATCCGGAAGAGGAAGAGTATGAACTTTATCCATACTCAGTATATCGCAACTAAATATCCTAAGTCTGATTCTGGGAAACGTCGGACAGCTACGGAGAGAATGCTCTCAGCTACGGAGCAAATGCTCTCAGCTACGGAGCAAATGCTCAGTGTCGTCATTCTCAAGACAGGATAGGCATATCAAGCTATCTGCGACTCCCAAGGCAGCCATATACTGACCACAGACGTTGTGCCCTGTGATTACACCCACCAGTACTCTCAGGTCCTTTCTGCTTAAGTGAGGTATTGTGATGAGTAAGTGCAAAACTCTAATTATTATATTATATCTACTGTCCTCTACTCAAGGATACTAAGGACTAATGTAACGTGAAGAGACTAATATTGAATAAACGCTGCAGGTAATATAATATATGTTGTTGTTGTTGTTGAAGTGGTATTTCCACTGAAAAAATCCTAATTAGTGACCAGCACCACTTTACTACCACCGTCCTCGTATAATAATACTACCGGCTGCAAGTGCTGGACATTGACAAGCAAAGACGAAAATAGCTTAAGAGTTTTTGAACGAAAAGTAGTCCGAAGAGTGTTTGGCCCCATACGCTGCAACGATGGAACGTACCGAATACGCTACAACGATGAGTTGCTAAACTTATGCCAGGGAGAAGACGTCGTGAAATACATTAAATCCCAAAGGCTTCGATGGTTAGGGCACACTGTGCGCATGGAAGACAGCCGCCCCCAAAAATCTTTTTTATCAACGAATTGTCTAATGACCCGAGCCCGAGGACGTCCAAGGTTAACCTGGCTTGACCAAGCCATAGCCGACCTGAAAAAGCTACGAGTTAGGAGCTGGAGATCTGTTGCTATGAACCGTGCAGATTGGAAGAGGATTGTGAATGAAGCTAAATCTCACCTTAAGGGGGGACCCTCATTTATCGGGTCAAAAAAATCGATTTTTTGGAAATAATTTTAATCTATTCTACAACTATTTAAGAATATACTTTTAAAATTTCAAGTCGATATCTGTATTTTTGAAGGAGTGACAAAATTTTTAACAGGACGCGACGGGTGGCCTGATCGCCTGTATCCAAAACTTTAAACGCGTTTTTCTCTAAACATCATTTTTCGATTTTGTGTACACTATTGAGAACGCTGTATTGAACCAATCAGGCTTTACAATAGCTCATTTTAAAGATAATTAAATTGTTTTCAATGTGACATTAAGTGTTTTTTTAAAAAAAAAGATTTTCATATTTTTTTGTAATTTTAAAGTCAATTTTTATGCATGAAAAATCACTTTTAACATAAAACTGGGTAAAAAATATCAATTTCGACATTTTTTTTTAAATCAAAATGTCACATCGAAGGTATTATCCTAAAGTTGTAAAAAAAATTTGGTTTTTTTATTTCAGAAAAAAATTCAGAGCGCTAGAATGTACACAGATAGAATGAGGTGCCATGGACGAGGTGTATATTTCCATACTTAAAATGTTTTTTTTCTTCTCCGAAAATTTTTGTAGACAGTCAAGACATTTATTAAAGTACTTTATGAATTACAAAACGTTTGAAGTTATTTTACCTGAGAAAAAAATTCCCAAAAATGATGCATTTTTCGACCGTCTAAATGAGGGTCCCCCCTTAAGCTGTAATCGCTACTTGATGTTGATGATGTACTCGTATAATGATGCTTTTTTTTTTGTTGTTCTTAGTCAAATCCATTTAGTGAGGTCCAAGTATAGCAGCAAATTCTTTATCTCGATGTATGAGATCTCATTAATTTGCTGCAAGAAAGGCTTAGCAAAAGAGCGGAGTCGTGCCCTAGCTAGCCCATCATCGTTGATGCATATAAACTTAAATTTATTATTTGTATTAATTAAAACAAAAGTTTTTGGAATATTTATGCATATAAATTTATTCTTTTATAGACATAAAAATCTTTTTTGAATTATTCAAATTTTTGGTGTATAATTTGCGTATCTGCGTGCTGAAATAACATCTCATCCTGTGATTGTGGCTGTGCGGTGTTGTTGTCCGCTTCATTTCGCTTCCACTTGAATAACTTTCGCATTACTTTGCCAATCAGTGACTGTGGAGGCGCGTCTTTGTGCTCTACAACAATGCGTTTGGTAGCCACGCTATGAATTGGACCAAAAGCTAAAGCAACCACCGTACAAGCCAGACAAATGACGTTGTATGGCATACTAAAGTCAGGTGTTGGCAGCGATAATATAAGCGATTCAGTGCGAATTTCTAAGAAATATGACGGGCGTGATGCATTGAATGAATCAGCAAAAAGATGTTTATCTACGGGAATAGCAGTGAAATTGCGACCTACTGGTAGCTGAGTGGCGATTACTGCGGATCCTAGGTAGTGGCCATGATTTGCATCAGGCGGGTATTCGAGCCATTTCAAAAAAATATAATCAAAATCAAAAGATACTTGCACTGTGCTTAGTGCGGGTATCTCGAAGACCAGTTCCAAATGATAGGGCCGTATTCGCTGTACGCCTGGTATATAGTGCATGGCTCGTGGTTTTATTCTGTATTCTTGCCCGTTTTCTGGCTGTACAATAAGCTTCAAAGTGTGCATGTAGGATGGAACAAACCATGGAATGTTTTCTTGCAACACAATTGGCAGTGAGGAATAATGTTTATTTGTAATTTGCGTCACGATTTGGCCTCTTTCCTGACCATGTCCTAGCACATAACGATGTGCATAAATGGGCGGTGGTGGCGTTAATAATACGGTTGGTTTGCTTGCTTTGCGATGTATCCAGGCGATATTAAATAATTTATCTGCATCTAAACGTTTAATATCATAAACACCCAAGGCAGTTGTAGTACCACCACGACTCGAAGTTATATTGTACATTGGTGTCGGTGTTAAATCGTAAGGTTGATCATCCAAATTAATATAGATTTTACTACTTTTTGCCAATGAACAGTGGCCATTTAATCCCTGACCAAAGAGGCGACGTAACGAAAAGTCGCCATTTGTGCCTAATAACTTTGGATCGTAAACCAAATTTGCAGTTTCTGTGAACTCCAAAATGCAATTTTTATCATATGACTCACATATCGTACGCATTTTTATGCCCAAGGAGTGATAATTTGTATTGTGTACGTAGCCGGAGTTCAGTAAAGAAGCGAATCCTTGTTTACTATTACAGGGCAGCAGTTTTTTCCATGGTGTTAAATTCTCCGTACAAACGTTTTCACGCGGCAAACTGGCATAACGTATAAATTGTGGTATATTTTCCTTACTGCCCGTGACAAATTGCGGTCGAAAATTATACTTAGGCTCTACACTATTTGTTTGGTCAATAAAATTAAGTGAAGCACACAGAATTCCCGAAAATGTGCTGGCCAGCTTTGTCCACTGATCATCCACATCATTTGAAGTTAAATTTTCTCTCTCGAACCACGCCCAAACTTCTGCGCCCGGTGCAGCGTCCACCACAGGATAACCAAAAGTCTCATATCTCCAAAGGCCTTGTGTCAAACTGATATGCAATTCTTTAACATCGTACTGCAGTAATGTTTCTGCTATCGGGCGGGGAATAAGCTGCGTGTTGCGTACTAAAAAAAATCATATTCATTCCAATTTCGCTTTTTATATTTTGTTAAAACTATACTTACAATTATCCCTGTCCCCGTAGTGCCAGCGGGTAGTAAACTGAAAAAAAGTGTTGACATGCCCATTTGTCATAGGCCGTACAAATAGCTCCTCATGAAATTCGCTAGACTCTTTTACAGCTTCAGTTGGCAAAGCAAGTATGGAGATGAAATATATAATACTGATAATGAGCCACATTTCTACGTATTTTTATTCCAACACTGAAATTAAACATAAATAACAAAATCCTTTAAACGTCAAGCAATAGGATTGCCTTTTGATGTTACCGGCTAGCCAATTTACAAAACTCGAAATTAAGTTCGAAATGGTAATATCCGAATGTTTATAATCTAGCCTTTATAATATTGCGTTTACATACGCAACTATACCATGTGCAATACTAGGGTATATTCAGAAACGCATTATAATGCGCAACGTACTTTTGCAGTGTTGGCAATGCGTTCAGAAATGCAAATATGGCAGTACTGCAAATGCATCGCGTTCCAAAACGCCATTTTTGTATCAAACGTCACGCATTATTTGCAGGAAAAATTTTAATACTGCCGCTGATTACGCTAATATGATGTCTGATGAAAAGTGAGTATAAAACTAATTTTTTTAGCTTTTAACGCAAAGATATATTAAATATACGTTATTAAAACAATATTTTATTACATTTTTCTTGGATTTTAGCGACAGAGCATGGAAAGTGAATTTGCTTCAGGGAGGAGGAAAAAGAGTGTTTTGTGGAATAAGGTGGCGGAAGAAATAAAAAAAGTGAATAAAGATTTGAAAATAGAAAAGAATCTTAAATTTAGCAAAAAACTATCACTTTTGACTTCAAATATATCGTCAACAACTAAACTCAATAATACTTCCATTTTAGTGTAAAACGCGTTCATAAATGCAACAAATCTTTTTGCAAATCGTCAACAAATCTATCAATTGCATCACTTGTCACATTGGCAGTGTTGCCAGCGCTGCAACTACTGCGCATTTATAATGCGTTTCTGAATATACCCCTAGCTTTGCTCGCTTTGATTTACTTTGAAAGCTTCTATGACCAGATAGCAGCTATAAACAAAGAATAATCTATCCAAAGTGAAGTCACCAGATCAACAACAACACTACGCTCATTGCGTTTGTACGATTTGGTATTAAGAAAGCTAAACATTTAATCAGAACGTAAACAAACAAATGAATTCGCCTTGCTTTGAACGCCTCTCAAATTACAATGTCAAAAGTTGACAAAGGCTGCCAAATAGAACATTACATACATATAAAATTGACGCGTACTCAATTTTTTGGTGTTTGGCCGAACTCCTCCTCGTATTTATGGCTATTTAAAACTTTAAAGGGTTTTACGGTTGCCTATGAATACTTACACTTATATGAAAACATTCACGTAGACAAAGTTGTGCAACGCCAAAGTTGGACAAGCGTCATTTTTTCGCTGACAATTATCAGATGTGATAGCATCTTATCTTTTAAAGGTGATAGAATTTGAGCAACAAGAATTTTTACATAAAATTTGTTTTTGTCAAACTGATTCTTAATGTCAAAATTTCTTTGAGCATCTCAACAAACATACAAAGAAACAAAACAGCAATAAAGAAGTAGGCTCTTTGACAATCAAGACAAAAAATCATAAAATCAGCTGATCTAGTGCCATTACTTTTAACGAATTCGCCCTGCCATCTGAATATGCTGAGAAAAGAAAAGGAAAATCTGATAGCTCCAAGGCGAATAGAATATAGAATAGGGCGCTTTCCGAAAACCGTTACTTTATTTTTCGCGATTTGGACAACTGGCTACATCATGTACGATAATAACACAAAACAAATTACTTGTTTGTACATATTATCGGGGCATGATGGCGCGGCGAACTTGGAAGGCACAATCTTGGATTCCATAATTATTGGATGCAGGACCGGTCGTCATTCGCTCTCTCATCAAAAACTCAACACAATTTTTTAGCGAACCACCTCGTTTGTAAGTATTTAATTCAGTCTCTATTACCTTGGGGATTACAAACAATTCGTTGTGTTGCCGAATTTTATCGACGATTTATCGAAATTAGGTTTTAAATCCAAACGAAGGTGTTGACTACACAAAGAAGCAAAGTTTACAAACGTTGAATAATAACGAGAAAGTTGTATTAAATAATTGAATAAAAAAAAATTAATATGTCCAGAATTGTGCAGGAGACGAAATTGTCTTCTGGGGAGCTGTTCCATCTCCACGGGACGCAAATGCAGCATTACTACATAGTAACTGCATTTTCTAAGTACTATGAAATTACTATTTTGTCTTTCAGGTGCACCACCGAATACACAAATCCTTGTTTCTGTAACTCCTGTACCATTTATAATGGTACATCACCGTTTTTCCAGCAGCCACGTAACTCTATCCTCTTCTCGACCCATTTCTATGGAAGCGCATTTTCGTCGGCCTGCTCCCTTTTGCTGGCACTTATTGCAGAAAAAATGGAAGGAATTAAATCCAATTTTCGCTATAAATAGAGTACAATTTTTTTCAACTTACTTTTTTTCTCCATCGCTGGTATTCAGAGCAAATAACAATAATAAAAATCAAAGAATAAGAACAAGGAGAGACGCCAAAGGGAATTACGAATGCGCTGTGGAAACGGTAATTCGCGAATTACGTGTCGTGGTAATAATACGTTTACAAATAGCTAGATAATCTGCTTTTTCGCGCTTAACTCAAAATCCGTAATTAAAAAGCGCGATTTCCCATACAAAATTTCTCTCCCAAAATCTGAGATTATAAAATAATCCTAGATAATAGCGATACTTTTTGACATACAACCCTGTGTTTTCTGTGTTATCGATAATTATTATTACGAATGTAAGGAGAATGAAATGGCTGCCGGCAGTGAAAACATAATTCTAATAAAATGTTTGTTAAATATTATTAATTAGGGATTTATTTTAAGAGAAAATCGTGTGTATTATAAAATATAATATAAAATTTCTCATGCGTATTACTGCCATAATTTTTTGCAACCTCAGTAAACGTCGCACACGGATTTCCTCCAACTGTTTATTATTAGCAGCAAATTGCGTAATTAAATTAGCTATTCCTTCTCCTTGTATTTTCTTCATATCGCTAATAATAATTAAAGAAACCAAAACACCTAAATATTCCACCAAAATAATTTCTATGAAGAAAAACCTCTGAAAGCAGTATTGACAGCTGATTGTCAATTTTGCAGGTAATCTGACATATGTGAACGGGTAGATTAGTTTGGGGGATTTATGGGTGATTAATGCATATGTGAACGTATTGAAATATAGCGAACTCCGCGCCAATAGGTGTACACGGGTATTATAATTAAAAATTCATTAAAGTTGTTTGCGTTTTTCGGTAATTTTTTTAAGTGTACACGGCCGTTGCTCTTCTTTCTCGTTAAAATTAAACGAATTTAAGGCTTCTTGCGCTGGGATGATGATGATTTGAGTTTGGATGACTTGAATGTTAACCATAATTCTAATACTTTCAGATAAATTTACATAAAATACATTTAATTCTATACTTACATATTATTTCTTCGCCTAAAATTAAAAAAATCATTTCATATGTATAAATCCATGGTAATGCAAAAATTTTGTTTAGCCAATACCGCGTAATTACTGTTGCTAAACTGTGGTGTTGCCATACACAAAAATTATTGAAGATCGCATTGTAGATCCAGCGTTCTTCTGTCCGATATATGAAATTTTGTGCATGCTTATTAACCGTGCATATGTTGTTGTAAATTTCGTTAACCGTTTTTAACGCTTTTTGTGACTACCTACTTCAATTCGTACTGCCAATAGAAGGGAAAAAAACGCCGAAACTTCATTTCAGTTTTCCAGAATACAACTCTGTTCCAAGCCCAGCACAACCACCCCAAGAATGATAGAGTACATGGTTACGCCTTCGGAAATCGCTGTGTCGTAAGAGCCGGTGAAAACAAAAGCAAGGGGAATTACTTGTGAGTGAAAAAGAAAAGTAGGCGAAAGCAATGGAAACAACCAAACACAAGAAATTATATGCATAGACACATATTTCCTTGTCACAGCGTCTTCTGCATAAAAACGCAAACACACTGCATTTGTTATATTCATTTATGCTTTAACAATTTAACACATGGCTCTTTGTTTGCATTAGTTGGTTTAGTTTAAATCTCACAACTTATAATATTACCAAGCCATTCAATGAATATTCACAAACATGTAATTTCTCTTACTTTTGCTTGTTTTGTTCCTTTGTTTCGTATTGCGAAGGGAGCTGGCGTCAGAGTAAAGTAACTGTTTTATAATGGTGCCACCTTCAGTACTCAATTCGCCTTGGAAACCGCCAATGTCATTTTGAATTTCAGTTGAAAATTTTGTTTAATAATTTGTCCTTTGAAAGAGAGAACTTCTTTCTTTGCCTTTTGTTATAAAAGTATAAAAAAATGACGATTGCAACAAATGGTGGTGAAGAAACAAAATGGAAATATGTTGGCGGCCATGAACGTTCTTGGTAGGAGTGTGCAAGGAACAGTAGAGTTGTGCACGAAAACAAACGCCAATCGCCGTTGCACACACAACTTATAAAACACTCGCAACTTGTGCAATTACAGTACTAAAGTCACTATTAATGATCTTTAATGAAATTATTTCTAAGTCACATTTCTTCTTTGCATTGTTGTTGCGTTTTCAGTTTACTTTCACAGCAACTCCTAAATTACATGCACAGCAAACTTAAGGTGTTGGCAGAATGCAGGTTTACTCGATAACTTTTAAAAAATAATAGAACAATACCGAAATATGTATATGAAATGAGACCAAATAGCAGCATTGCTTGAAACACTCGAAATACGTCGAAGTTTCAAATAGCTCAATGTTCTATTTGCAGCGCTTTTGACATTAGGAATTGAACACCCCCGCAATTTCATTTAATTAGATTTGGTACGATTGTTTTCAACAGCGTTCAAAGCGCCCAAGTTTTCAACGCCAAGCAAAGCCAGCCTGCATTGGGATAGTACCTTTACTGTCCGATTTTCGCTTACAGCTGCGCAATCTTCTGTTCATCATTCTTCTTTTAAAATTAAACTAAGACCATTTTCACACCGAGCAACTTTTGTTGAACGAACTCGTAACTTGTGGAAGAAGGCAGTTCCGTGCCCCTCTCCTTTTCTCATCTCCCACAAAAGCTTCACTGTATGAAAGAGGTCATAAAAACTTGGCAACTCTATGGCGAATCTAATGTGGTCAGCTGATTTGTTTTTTTTTTTCATTCGTTGTGTCCATGTGCCTGTCAGCACAGAATAAAGCAAGGCGCATTAATTTTTTGTTTTCTACTTTTCCAATACTTTGCCTTGACAATCAAACGTACAAAACATTGTTGTTGGTCTAGTGCTACCACCTTTCATAAATGCGCCTTGGGCAACTCTATCCGAAACACTCTTGTTTTTGCTGGTTCACTTTGTCAGAAACAAAATGTCAATAACAAAAAAAAGTACCACCTAAAAACGAAATTATTGCTTTGATATTGCAAGTAGCAAAAGTAGATGGAAGTTGGAGCATGGTTTATAAGACATTGACAAAAACCGAAATTCCGATAATATCCACAAATATATATATTTGGAAGTGCCGATCTTAGCAAGTTACTTACGAGCAAAATTTAAACAAACTCCTCTGGTGGAAACTCAACGCCTGCGTATGTATATATCCATAATTGGCGCGTTCATTCTTTTTCCGTTGTATGGCCGATCGCCTCCAATTTGTGAATGCGGCTTGACTTTGGTCAAATGGACTTTTTATTATAAGCTTATTCATATCGAAATAGACTGCCTTGCCTTCCTTTATGCCCACGGTGAATTTCGAATCCGGTCCTACCGAACGGACAACGTACAACGGCAGCTTGAAATGTGTGCACAGTAGAAATTGATACACCTCTATATTCTTGCTAAATGTTTGTCAATCGGCAGTTACTTAAACTAAACGTGACTGAACATTCTACCGCAAAGCCTAACACATTTTTTTATCGTTAGCGATCTCTAACTTTGTAATAGAAAACTCATAAAGCTTGCCTAAAAATTTTCGACCACCGAGGTGATCATTAGATTGTCAGTGGCTTTCGTCGTTCTCGTTTCTTGTTCGTTCGCTGAGCTGCAATTTAGAATCAAAAAGAGAAAAAATATTTCGGGACGTCAGCTATATTTTCATTCATATCTGGTCAACATCCATGTTTTTCGAAATTAGTGGAAAAATCATTGGGCAGTTTTTCTTTCAACTCTACAATTAACAAGTTTCCTCTGGAAAAATAAAGACAAGGATTTTAAAAATTGAACTTTATTGAAATCACTTACGTGTCCTTAAACTATAAAATTGATTATTAAATACTTATATACAAACGTAATAATTGCAAGTTTGTACAAAACACGTGCGTACCTTTGTATGTTGATAGAAATGGTCCTCACACTCACCTTAGTAAACGTACACTCGTACGCCCGTATCAGCTGACTCCATGACACAACCATCTACGATACTACGGAACGGAACGATGGTGAGAATTCATTAGTTTCATCGTATCAGCTGATACGGGCGTATGTTTACGTTGGCGAGTGTGAGCACCAAAATTCATCTTAAAATGGACCAAAACTTCTTCCTTTAGGTTGAGGGTTATGGCTGCAATGAGTGGTGATAGTGAAGACCGCATTGATCAAAGCTTATTCATGCCAATCGTATCGTAGCACCTGTAATTTTATGAAAAACAGTTAAAGTGAAATGTTCTGTAGTTTTTAAACAAAATTAACTTTTTAACATTAAATTAGATCATTTGATGTCTGCACTTATCGTTTTATAATTGATTCGGTTTGAATTATTTCGAGTGCTATGTATTTTAAACGCTCTGCTTTCAGTACATTCGTGTATTTTGTTTTTGTGGTTCGGCATTTTGAATGTCAAAATTTCAATCAGAATATGGACAAACAAATGAAACAAATATAAAAAAAGATAATTTGACATTCAAATCATCAAATCGCAAGATCTGCAATCTACCGATGTATTCTTGGCCATTTTTTCTCCTGGCCTGAAAGCAGTGAAATTATGAGCAGTGTAGCGCGACACAAAAAGTTGGCAAAATAAAAGTCAATCAACGTGCACTTTAAATTGATCCTATTCAAGGCGAATCTATTAAAGGTGGTATTAGTAAATCAGCTGATTTGTTTTTTTTTTTCATTCGCCGTGTCCATGTGGGTGTCAGCCCATGATTCAATTATTAAAGGTTTGCTCACTAGTGACATTCGATTTTTGACACTCCCTTACAAAAGGTTGTATTTAAGAAGGTGCATAAAAAGGAAAAAATTAAATCCTTTTTGGGAAAAATGGTAGCAAAATAGTATTTTTTTACTTAAATGGAAACAAACTAGGAACGGTTTAAAGAATAAATTTTAATTAATATTTGAATGTAAATAATGGTATAGATAGAAGTGATTAGCGGAAATTGCCAAGATTTTATTTTGTGAATTAATTTTTAAATTTAAAACCAATCGCGAAGTTTCGCCAATATGAAACTATTTTGTTAAAAATAAGTAAATAATTGGCACGTACAAGGCACGTTAGGTGTTTTGCCGAAATCCTCCTCCTATTTGTAGCGCGCGTTCCACAATTGGAAGGCCCTACAGTTTTAAGCCGATTTCGGTAGATGGTTTTTTATGAGAAGCTCTTTCATACTGGTACTGTGCTTTTCTAAGCCTCCTCTGGACACTTCATCCAACCATAGGAAGGTGGGCTCATTGGAAACAAGTTCTGACAACTTTTTTATAATGAGGTCTGCAATGTAATCGATTGGGTCGGGACTATTCAATAATTCTCCCTGCTGTAACTCTTTAGCAAACGCTAGCTGCAAAACATGAGTTCCGTTTAAATCACCACATCATAAGAAATAAAGCTTTGTAAATTCTCCATCTCGATCTCGGATTGCGTCAAATACTCTATCATGTCCTGACTTAAGCGGTATGTATTCCATGTCATACTACCATAGTCCTGAACATACCGATGAAAACTCTTGAGCGAGTTGTTGCTCGTAAGCAGTCCATTTCGAAAATGAAATGTTTTTTCTACAAATTTTACTTTTCCTCCACTTTTAGTCAAAATTTCGAGAGCTAGCAACCCAGTGTCTTGCTAAGGGAGCCGATTTGTCAAGAGGGAATGAGAAAGCTGCTTACTGAGCAAACCTTTTATTATTGAATCATGGTGTCAGCCCAGAGTGAAACAAGACGAATTCATTTTTTGTTTTCTGCTTTGCCAATATTTTACTTTGACAATTTAACGTACAAAACATTGTTGTTGGTCTAGTACCACCACCTTCAATGAATGCGCCTTGATCCTATTTGAATTTTTTCACAAATACTTCTGATTTTTCGATTGAAATTCTCAGAAAATTTAATTTTTTGTTTTTTGTGTATTCCAGCACTTTTCTTTGATTGCTCCCTCATTACTCTCCCGCTCCCTGGTGAGAAATTTTTTGCTAATTGACAGGTCTACCAGATTTCACCCTGAAAATGCAGCTAATATATTTCAGCTGTTAGAAACATTGACAAACGCACTGACGATTTTACTTCCACTCAAGCGTTATATTTATAAAAGATAATCTGTGAAAAGAGAGAAGAGAATTATCAAATAAGCTATTGAAACAAATTGATAAGCATTTTTATTTCCAAAGAAATTTAAAATTTTACTGTCGGTAACTGAGTTCCTAATCTTATGTTGCTTTACTGTATCTACATTTCGTTGGTCTCAAATTCAACGAAATTGAGATTGCATTAGTTTTCGCTGGTTTTCATCGATGTGCAGAACGAAGGAAAAATATTAAATTAAATTTCCCATTACTACCATAATGTATTTGGGAGAGTAGGACCACGGGAAACCCCCAGGAAACGCGTAAAAATGAGGTGCTTTTATACAGTCAGCGTCAAAATAAGTGTATATCATATAATATTAAAAGTTTTGGCTACTTACTTTATTTTTTAATTTGTATTATTTCCAAAAAAAAATTATGCTTACTATAAAATTTATAAAAAATCGGTGAATTTTCATCGGAATTTCAAACTAAATAGGAACAAATTTCAACTATGCAGTTTTGTAATCGGTTGAAGTCTGTTGAGTAGCAAATGCTCGAAATTTTTTTATATGGAAGAAAACACCCAACTAACACCATCGGCAGAAAAATTTTCGAAAATCAACAAAATTTGCTATCACAAAAGTAAATCCTACTGATAAGTTATAAAAACAAAAAATAAAAAATCAAAAAGCTGATATATTGGATACACATATTTATGTGTAATAATTTTTAAATGAGGTCTAAGTATGTCCCAGCAAAACTTTCGTTATAGTAACAGAAATCCAGCCAAAATAGAGATTTATAGAATCGCTATTATATATACTAAAACATAGCAGAGAAACTATTAATTTATTGGGGAAAACATTAATTGCACGTGACGAAATAAGAATCACATTTCCTCAAATGTTTCGTTGTTTGGCTTTTTACGCTCGTTCCTTGCAGCTGTTTTTGGCAGCACCGCTGTCAAAGTTCATACAAACGACTGACTACCAGGGATGTATTTCTTTATGAACACTTTTGTAATGTTGCCAAGACAAAACGAAACGGTGCATGGTGATTTTTTGTTTTTGTCAAATACTTTCGTTGTATTCATCACTTCACTGTTCTAACTTTTAAATATGTCTTAAAAATATGATCAGAATTAATAATATTATTATAATTAGCCATGGCTGGACACAATACGAATACGAAACATAGTATTTCTGCGCTTATACATATACACGTTTTCTTTTCCTCACTTGTGGTGTTGCCATTGTAGTTGACTGTCAACAATGACAGCTAGCAGCAGACATTCGCTCCATTTTTCTGCTACGCTACGCGACAGAATCGAAACGAACGACAGACCGAATATGAATCGCCTGTCTGGTTAGCTGAGCTGTAGCATAGTACAAAATGGCCACAACACTCCGGCGATGGCTGTGTCGTTCGTCGTTCGTTGCTCGTTGTGTGTCGTACGTGCGCTCGCTCGCTCATCGCTCTAATTAATATTTAACAATAAATTTTAATTAATTGAACAATAAACTCTAATTCCAATAAAAAAAATAAGAAAGTGTTAAAAACACGTTCATTTTAAAACGCCAGCCGGTATTACAACAACAAGAACAACACAGCAAATGCTTAATCGGAGTTACAAAGATACTTTTATGTAAATACTTTTCGCTTTCATTTTTTTTTTATTTTTATGCGATTCCAACGAGAATACGATTTTCAGATTTTCACCAAAGTAAGCACACTGCACCAAACAACGGAAAAACTAGATGGTTTAACCGTTTTTTCCTAAATTACGTATAAAATATATGAATATACATATATGTATACTTATATGACTAATCAAAGTGAGATTTAGTACCACAGTCTTTCATATATGTATCGATAATTAAACACATTTTTTGCAATATTGCACGAAACGTTGATATAGTGAGCTTTTAAATTTTAAGTAAAATATCATTTGGTTCTTATAAAAGCAATATAAGGCACAGCACAAGTCACAAAAAATTAAAGAAAATTCACGGAAGGCGGCGAAGACTAGAAAATTTTATACTCGTAAGACGGAAGGTCTACGCAGTGAAACGACGACGGTTTCTCGTGCTCGTCGCTGAGCCAAAAATCAACTGTTCCTCAAGTCGCGTTTGAATTGTTCGCTCCGCGAGACGCGGCACGGCGACGAACTACGCTCAGTGTCAAGCAGTAACCGCCACAACGGCGCGCAAAAGGCACAGCAGCACATCAAAATCGAAAGATTCAATAACGCAACGCTGCAAACGAGACTAGAGCCGATACGCTTCGGAGAGTCAAATTTCTCTCTGGAACAGAATTGATAGTGCGCGAGAGAAAATTAAATGTGTGCGTGTATGAGTTCATGTGCTGAAAATTAAAACTTGTAAAAGAAGAAGCACCACGTTCGTTGTTGACGCTGACACAGCGACGTCGGGTTAACTAATATTTTATTTTCGGATATATTAATCGCTAGTTAAAAAAAATACGGTTATTTGTTATCATTTAGCGTGGTGTTTTTTAAATATTAACAATAAACTTTTCTCGGGCTTGAAAAATTAAAAAAAAAAATAATGATACAAATGTAGTAAAAAGGTGTGTATCGTTGGAGTCTGGCATAAAGCATCTTAAAAAAAAACCCTACACCCAACGTTTCATTGTAGCAGCAGCAACAACCACAGGGAAAGCTGAAAGCGATGACCATAAAGCGATATATGCAAATTTACCATAATTTGTTAAATAAATGAAATAAAAAAGAGGTGAAGTGAATCTCATTTTTTAAATTAAATATTTGGAACCCAAATAAATCTCTTATCGTAAATTGTTTTATATATAGTATATACACATGTAAATTAAGCGTATGCGTAGTTTGAGTTGAATTTATTTATTGTCTTTGTATAATCTAGTGCATAAGTTGATTGCTCGATGATTCATTGCAGAAATCGGAAAAGTTGCTGAATAAAAATTTTTGTTGCATTTTGCTTCTGAAGGCAAAAAATAGCAGAAAAATAAATGTAATATGAATTCTTTTATTTAATATTTTGTACTAAGGCTAAATTTACATTGAAAGAGCGGAAATGGGACAAAAGTTTTTTATCATTTTGACATTTAGAGAAAATAATACGCAAATAAACGAATGGGAAATGCACAAAAAAGGAAGAAATTGTTTTGCTTCTCGTCGTTTCGTACGAATCTCACTCACAGACGGGATGAAAATGAAATCATAATTTTTGTCGCTTTTTCACCATCGGAGTAAATGAATGACCAAAGAGCGAGATATATATATAATAACGATTTTGAAACATTTTATATATATGTGCGTGTATATGTGTGCCCATTTCTACTACCTTGCCTTCGTACCCGTAATCTGTAGTCACTCTCGCAGCACGACCATCGCGAGTAGTTTGTCGCTTGTTCGATGAATTGTTGCTTTGTCGCTTTCTCTAACTGTTCATTTTGAGAAAATGAGTGTAAACGCATGAGAACCATACATATCTTCATAATGAAGCAAAAATTAGTACGCCGAATTTTTCACTAAAAAATGTGAGAGCAGTTTGTGGTTTAGGTTATGACCGTCGATTTCGTCATATGTACATATAAAATATGACGACTAAATAATGAAAATAAGTACTGAAATATTAACAAACTAATCTTAAGAAAAGAAAACGAATGTTTTGTTAGAGGAAAAAACCTTTTCAGTTCTAATGACGTAATATTTCCAAGCAGAAGTAGTGAAACACTTTGTATCAAAGAATCAATGCTAAGGATAAATCAATTACTTTATATTTATGAGATCTAAAATTAATAGACTCTATTAATAACTTAAACACAGAAGTAATGTGTTTTCATAAATCCCATTAGTTCGCATCTTTATCAAAACTTATTGTATTTCGTACTTCAAATTCTTGAATTGACAAAGATTAGCTATGTCACCGATGCTTACCACCCTCCTTTTCTTTCTTTTTTCTAAATTTAACTTCATATATAAGTCAAGTTCCCTGGCTCGAAAATGTGATGTCTTCAGGTTTTGTTCGCATGTGCTTGCCTACAATTAGTGTGGCGTATATGTTTTGTAAATATACAAAGGCCGAGGCAAAGATGAATAACAAATACAACAAATGTTTTACGAATAACAGAAAGAATATTCGCACACATCCACCATAAATACAACGGCATAATCAACACAACGCGACGACGACGGCGGCGGCAGTTGTTGCCAACGGTGGAAGGAGAGGTAGAGGTTGAATTTTTACGTCAACCACACCGTTTTACTGCTACCAACAAGCGAAGTATATCCCCTCCAACGATTTTGGCGCTGTTCGCAGCCTGTACACACGCCGCAGACGACTGAACGTATCGTTCAAATAGAAATACAGAAACACAGCCATGAGTGTGAATCGGAACTAGCAACTGTTTCGTGTCGGCAACAACGAACTCGACAACAATAGCATTTATTTCAGGTTAATCATATCGTTTAGAAAGCTAGCGACTCAACGAGAGGTAAATAATTTAGAGAAAACGTCTGTGATGAGAGTAAAACGTACGAGCGACTGTGAGAGAATCAATGTGTATGTGTAATACAACTAGTGGATTAATGCACCGAACGATGTACATGTACATGAAGTCGTTTATACACATATGTACGTAGCTAGCTAGTACATATTTATATTCATATGACCGTCTGAAATATGCCAATTTTTCTTTTGCTTATCTTTTACATATGTATGTACATATAAGTAGGTATATTTTTTACGGTGTATTAGATTTGCTTCACTTGACCCTTCACGACTAAATACAATAATATAGTAAAAGCCAATAAATAAGTGATGTCCCTGATTCAGCTAAGACGTAAATAGCAAAAATAGTTTAGTGAAAAATAAAAGAATTTAAGCAATTACATATGTATATGTACATACTATTCAATCACACGTTTATCTGCTCTCATTATTCACAGTTGCACTCTGGCTCAATAAGATTTCCTCTTGCTCTCTTTTACATTTCACTTAGTGATGTAATTATCCACAAAAGGAAGTGGTTCACATACCGATTATTGTATTTGTGGGCGTGAACGATGCATGTTAAAATATTTATGAGCAAGATAAGAAATTTAGAAATTATGCTTTTAATACAAAAAGATAACCGTTAAAGTAAATAATTTTACAGATTGTATGCAAAGATTGCAAAAAGAGCAGTAGATTTGAACTTGTATTTAAGTATATGTATGTATACGCAAATTCATAAATTTATGCGTTGACACATAAATATACCTACACATTTACGTTCATACATGTGTTCATGTATTTGGTTCGTATGTATGCACAATTTTATTGGACAAAGTAAACATGTGTTATATTTTGGATTTACACATAGCTTCACATATTTAATTGTACATGGACATGCCATGTATGCATGCATATAGGGGCTTTGCCTCTCTACTGTATGTATACATACACACATAAATAGCACGTGGAAACTACATACATACATACATATGTATACGCACGTGCCGCATCAGCTTGAGAAAAAAATGTATTGAGCTTTAAATTGACGCAAATTAAGCATTTTGATTTTTTAACACGCAACTGTTACTTTTCTATCTACACATTTTGCATATTTCGTTCAAATACTATCAGCTGATTAGAATCACAAATTTGAAATTGATTAGAGGAACCAAGCGAACTAAATTTGTTGACGTCTGAGAGTAAATTTAAATTTAAATATTTTGCTGCTAAAAGTGAGAGCATTTTCTCAGGTGTGGGTCCCTTCGGAAATACCTGACGACTGGGAGTAGGCGCACCAATAACAACGCTGCAGACTTGACATACATACATATGCATGACGCAACAGATACATGTACATATGTAAATGTTAACATTTTGCTTACATATACTTTGATTGCATTTTAGAACACGTAAATGGAAGTGTTAACGAATTTAATAGTTGACGAAATTAAAAGTTCCTAAAATACCTACATATTTTATTCTCATGAATGAACCGATCCACCTTTAATGTAAGTTTGGGCATAATATTTTGCGAAATGTTACATGAAGTTCTTATGAGTTTGCGTGTGTGTTTGAATTGCACGCTTTCTTTACTTCCTCTGCTGGACGCTCTTTTTTCCTCTTCCGACCAGCAGCCAGCCAAGTCTTCCTCCGTGTTAAGTCTAACCCTGATGAGTACATTTCCGTTATTCGCAGATAGGATTTCACTACAAAACATTGAAATATAAAATAGTTGTTTAAGGTTTCTTCTTCTTCTTGATTGGCTCGATAATCGCTTACGCGATTTTGGCCGGGTTTAACATAGCGCGCCAGTTATTTCTTTCTCGTGCTAAGCGGCGCCAGTTGGATACACCAAGCGAAGCTAAGTCCTTCTCCACCTGATCTTTCCAACGCAGAGGAGGCCTTCCTGTACCGCATCGAATACTTTCAGAGCCGGAGCGTTTATATCCATTCGGATAAAAATCTTTCGCAGAATCTTTCTCTCAAACAC
The DNA here is from genome assembly GCA_037575425.1 of Anastrepha fraterculus. Classification (NCBI taxonomy): domain Eukaryota; kingdom Metazoa; phylum Arthropoda; class Insecta; order Diptera; family Tephritidae; genus Anastrepha; species Anastrepha fraterculus. The sequence goes on along the minus strand of JAYXIM010035103.1, from coordinate 172,780 downwards.
TCCAAGTAACGCTTCATCGGCCGTTGTCATCGTCAAAGCTTCGGCGCCATACATTAGGATGGGCATGATGAGAGCCTTGTAGACTGTTCGTCGACTTTACTACTCAATTGCCTACTTAGTCCAAAGTAGCACTTGTTGTTCCTAAGCAAACGAAGTCGCTTACAACCTCGAAATCGTAACTGTCAATAGTGACGTGGGTGCCAATACGCGAATGCGCCGAATCTTTGGTGGATGACAGGAAGTACTTCGTTTTGTTCTCTGGTGGTGAGATCCATTCGCTTTGCTTCTTTATCCAATTTGGAGAAGGCAGAACTAACAGCGCTTTTGTTATCGATGATGTCAGCATACACCAACAATTGTACGCCCTTATAAAAGAAAATTAGACTTTAAAAAATGGTAAGCACAAAATAGGTTTTCTACTCACTTTTGTTCCGATGCGCTTCATCCGACATATACCGATATTTACGTTGCGTTAAAACAATTGATCGTTGACAAGAATAAAAAACTCGATAATTTTAACGCGTTGTGTTGTACTGTAGGGTTCCATAATAAATTTCCAACAATTCAATTATAACCTACAAAAAGAGAAAAATAAATATGTCAAAAAATAAAAAAGTTATTTGTGCTTAACATTAGTAGGTCTTATTTGGCCTACCCTGTACATCTTGAAGAACTTCCGAAGAAATCCAATGTTGTGTAATGTTGCATGTTCCTTATAAAATAAAAATATCTACTTAATGAATCTGTCTTTTATCATTAAAATTAATATTTTTTGAAATATTGTAGTTGCATTAGTTTCAAATCGATATTTTTGACCTCGAAAACAATCAAATTAATATTATTATTTAGTTTACATTTTATTTCTTGATTTTTTAATACCATTATTAAGATTAAATTTTCACAGCAATTGCCTTAACTTTATATATAAAAATTTCTCAAAGGTCTTAGTAGAGTAGCGATTGTTTAAATACCAAATAAGTTTTGTTTTCTTATGGGCTATGTATGTATGCATGTATGTATGTATGTGTAACCTGATTTATTTGACCCTACAAATTATGTTAAGTAAAAATATAATCATAAATATGTTTCATATGTATGTATGTGTGTGCGCGTGTTAAACATTCTGAGTATTTATGTGCATTACAATCTTATATGTACTTATACACAGCCATGCGTACAAGCATATACATACTATACATACATACATACATCCATAGAACGCTGGTTGTGTTTATTCGACAAAAAGAAAAAGAAAAAAAAAGATCAATGTTCCTTTGAAGTTACATATTAGTTACATATACATATATATGTATATGTACATATGTACAATGCTATACTTAGTGCCACTAGTGACACTCCAGATCGTATATACTTGACAAAAAAAAAAATATATATATATATATTAATATATACATACATATGTACTTGAATTAAATTTAAAACTAAATATTGCTTTAGTAAAAATTAGCTAATCATTTAATTAACATAGGATATACATATTTGAAAGAAAATCTGCCGAATATTTCATGCAAAGCCATAAAACGGAGCACAGGAAATTGTGCAAGATCACATGCCATTATCATGACTTGGTATTTATTTGGTAATCAAATTATTTACACAGTGGCTAATGGAAGAATTTGGAAATCAACATATACATATGCGCCTACATAAATAAATATTATTTTCAGATTTATCAGAATTAATTAGGAGGACAATACTGAGTAAACGGCACGTCAAAATTAAGTGCAATTTGCTTTTCCGTATTAGCACTATATGTACATATATAAAACACATACATATATACATACATACATATGTATGTACGACGAGTTATATGTCCAACTGAAGTTATAGCACAATTTTATATAGGCTTATATTATTTGCAATAACATACAACCACGTGACGTCACGATAATCGGTTGCTGTGTCGTTGTTGTTGTCGGTCCTTCATTGTACTGATCTATCGACATGTATTTGCACACGACTGTGAACGACACAGTCCGAGTCGAAATTCACCAACTCACAACCACACACATACATCTGTATCGAGTATATCTTTACGATTATGTATGACCCAACGTGTTTACTTTTTGGTAGCAGCAACAGCAACAGCAGCAGCAGCAGCAGAGAGACACGAAAACAGCTGTTCAAGGCAGGTGTTAATTTGTGTTTTTACAAGCATTGAGTTTTCTACCCTTTTCATCAGTTTTACATCTATGTATTTGCGTTTCTTAACCTACAGGCTAGGGATGAACACAGTTAAAAAACTGATTTGTGATTAACCGGGGTTTTTTTTATTCAGGCTTCCAACCTTCAAATATTTGTATATATGTATGTACATATGTATATATTTTTCTTTTCTATTAACGGTTTGATGTTGGGTTACACCTTTGAATTTTGTACATCGGGTGTCAAACCAGCAACTATTCTGTGCTGTCAAAGCAAACTAAAAGGTTAGAAAGCAAAAAGAAAAAAGGATATGAATTTTCATATTGCCGAAAATGTAATTATTGAAACAAAAATTGAAAAAAAAAAACAGCTTTTGTAGGTATTTTGTTTGTTTCGAAAGAGTAGGTTTTTGGCTAAAAAAAAAAGAAAAAAAAATTAGCATGAACAACAAAATTAATAAAAAGATCGAAAACCATGTTTAAGCAAATTAGAAAATCCTGTTTTTTAGGAAATCAACTTGTTTTTAAACGTCCCTAGTTCATATCCATGTGCATACATACATAGGTACATATATGCTTATAGCTTATACAAAAAGCATGAGTATACACAAGTGTTCAACCGCTCGGCGATATATCTTTGTCAACATTTCTATTGACAAAAGAAAATGTGTACTCTCTTTTAGAATTCGAGGTTTTGCTATTTCCATTGGTGGAATGTAAGTAAGGACGGCCGTGGAAAATTTGTTTGGCGAACACAGCCCGACTCTACCAGCGAACAAAATTTGTCCAGCCAAACAAATGTAAAATGTGATGTTGCCATACACAAAATTAATGAAGATCGCATCATAAACCAAAAGACATCAAAGTAAACATCAAGATCTAGTGCGTCATTGCTGCTACAACAACAGCAACATCTAGTGCCTCTACAGTTTTGAAGCTCTAATAATGTTTCAATAAATTTTAAGACATTTCTGAAAAACAAAAATCTGTGATCTTCCGTCTAAAATATGACATTGTTTGCACATTCGTTATCCAACATAACCTCGGCCTAGCGCACCAGAACCAATACTCGCGGTCTTATAGTTAGTTGGTTTGGTTTTACTTAACCAAAAATGAAAAGAAGCACTAGGCAGTTAAAGCCTACAATTATAGCAAGGTTGACGCCGGTCAGCTGTTCTTTGAGACATGTTTTGTTGTTGTCGCGTAGAATTACTACTCTTTGCCTAAATCAGTGACCCCATTAATTGTTGTCATCTGATTATCCAACGATAGATGTAGGCGTCAATTCAATTGTCTTTGTGATAATGTCGTTTAATGTTGTTATGACTGCCAGTATTTTTGACCCTCGTCATTTTTTAACGTTCCTGGGCGACTCAGCGTCTGACAACAGTACCCAGAAGAAACTGTTCGTAGGGAGCAATGTGATGTTCGGGTCACATGCTGCACGAAACACTCAGTAAGTACTGTTTGGGAGAATAAAGCTGGAGTGACAATTCTTGACCGGGTATAAATCTGGATTGTTCTGATAGCATAAACTTCATTGTCATAAACAGATCTGGATCAGTCCCATGCGTTAGAAATCAACTGCAAATTTTAAAACAATCAAATGAATGGCAGTGAATTAAAGTTTGGCAGAATTTAGAGCTCGTGTGTGACATTAGCACACGTTTCATATGAATCAAGCACTAGTGTAGTTGGCAGTAGCTATAAACAAAACCGTTATTGGTGTGAGCACATAACGGGTTGGACGACCACACACTTTCAGAGTGAACACACATAATTCCGAATTAAGACGCCAAAAAAATTAGCGATAAAGAATAAAACGATACGGGAGAGAATATGCTTAAACATGTTTGAAGAGAGCAGGAAGGGGAAGTAAATATGCATGTATGTATGTATTTATGTGGTACCATAGATTAGATTTACGGTAAAATTTAAAACAAAAAACATAGCCGCCAGGTAGTAGTTGGCTTTGCATTGTAGTGAAAGAAGGTCTAACAGAGAGAGCGAAATGCGAACAGAAGGTAAAAAACAAGCACAAAGAAGACTTGAAAGTAAAAGTTTACGCTTTATTGCACAATACACACACATATACATACATATTATATGTATGTATGTATAAGCTCAATGTAATTATGTTAATTGACAAAAGCGATTTCGTTTTGTGTGCCTTTCAATGAATTTGTATCTTCGGTACAAGTGATCTCATTACATAAAAATAAACCAGAATAAAGTATGCCATTTGCAGGTTTATTAATTACATACTTGAAGTGGATCCCATGTTTAAATCATTGTTAAATTGAGAAATTTCAAATTTTATTGCTTGCCAGTTTCTAAAGATTCTATCGTGTATTGAAAAATTCTATAGTCCCATATAGAGTATAAAATGTTTTTCGATTTTCTGAGTTAGTTGAGTACGAGCACCAATCACGCGGCTACGGCGGCCGCACAGTGCAAATATATTTTCCAAGACTTGGCCATTTTCTAATCCTGAATCCAATCAATCTTCTCTATTATACCAACAGCTCTGGTTGTGTGTAGATATCTGCCTGTTGGAGGTCTCATAATGGTATAAAAACGGCGCTTTCGTGCTACTTGAGGAGTGCCAGGTGCACTTCCACCATTTCACCTACCTGGCCATTTCCTAACAGGCAAATGTCCGTACTTAGGTATAATTTAGGAATATCATTGAGCAAATTCCTGTTTTATTCAAAGGATGAACTAATGCACCTTTGCGACCACCAAAGGCAGTAGAATTCGAACTATGTAATTCGAACCGATATTTAACATGGCCACATGGTTTCCAGTGTTAAATTTGCGCCTATTTCCCTTACCTATCTGAATACAATTCATTGTGAGCGTTTGCTTGAACATCATGCTGCGCACAAACTTATGCCAGACTTCTTTGTCTTGGAATTTAGTGAGTATATTTAGATTTCTCAAGGTCATTCTGTGTGATGCCCTCTTCAATAGCTCTTAATGCTTTGCTAAAGGTTTTCTGCACACAAACTCACCCAAGTTGCCTACATACATACATTATTACCTTTGCTGTTTAATAGATTTGTCTCGCTGCTCATAAAACTGCTATTCTGGTTTTCGTTGACCTTTGCACATTAGGTGTACTAATGCGCTAGTGTCTGTCAACTTCTTATGCGCTCATGGCAATATTCGGTGGTGAAAGAAATGCTACTCGAACGCACATCCTGCAAAGAGAGTGCGATCCAATGTATGTATGTATATGTATACCTGAAAATGTTTATCACACACTTTTTTAGTACGTGTATGTATGTATGTACATATGTAGGTATATATACATAAGTGAGCTCACAACGCAAATATGAATATTGTGATTCTTTGTTACAGTAAATATGTACTGGGACAACAAAGGTGGCGTTGACATCTGTCTGCGCTCCTGCCCATAGCGGTTTAAATGAACATTCATATAACTTACGTATGTATGTATATAATTAAGTACATATATATACTGCGTACTTGGATGCGCCATACGTGGATAACGAGTTCAACGACTTCGTTTTCTTTTTTTTAGATTTTTGTTTTCCTTTTCGTGCACTCTTTTTCGTTTAAAAATTCCCCAATTTCAGATATTGCAATAAATAAAGTATAGGTACTTGATGGACATCGGTTTCTCGAAATACACAAAAGAACTAGCAGCAATTTCAAATCGAAAACAATTGTAACCATACTCACTTTAAACAATTCCTATGTATGTACATGTGTATGTTTGTATGTGCATATGCATTTCTGTTTTTGTTAAACTGAAATCTCGTAAGGATCGCCTGAGTGCAGATAAGCCATTCATGGAAATAATATTGAACGTCGCGATTGAGGAGTGTTAATCGTCGTTCCCTCCATTTAGAACCAACGCGCGTGCAGGTTGCCACTCACATTTCGACAAATTCTTACAAATAGAAGTACCTCATATAGTGTCTCATATAAATGCAATAGTTATTTCTCAAGCACAAAGGATTCTAAAAATTAAAACTAAGATCAATAAACTTCTTACATCCGTTAACTAGGGTTGCCAATATCGTTTTATGATTAAATATTCAAACAAAGATGATGGTACGCAATTCGCCTTGATATGCAAAGATAAACAGACTCTTGCGCCGTTTAAGGAGAAATACGCCGTTAAAAAAATGTACATACATACATCGAAGGTACTACGCGGAAATCGCATTAGATTTAAAGAATTTCCCAATTTAAAAAATCGGCCTTTTTTTCTATTACAACTCAAAATTTAGGTGCGCTTGTTGGCATATAGACTCTTGTGCCGTTTAAATAGAAATACGCCGTCAAAAAAAAAAATGTACGTACACCGAATGTACTACGCGGAACTCGCATTACAGCGCATCATTTTTAAAGAATTCAATTTAAAAAATCTGTATTTTTTTCTACAAATCAAAATTAAGGTACGTTTGTTGGCATATACTAAATAGCTAAAAACGTGTTTAAAATAATGTGCTACTCAACTTAGTGCAGTGAGAGATTAAATAAAATGTTATTGAACTTTTCTACAAATTTGAGTACTGTGACTGAAGTCTCTCGCAAAACTCATATTTTGTGAATTTTCGTACTTTAAAATACTGCTGTATTAACGACAGCCGAGCACATATACGTACGTACGTATATATATTTAAATAAGAACACACTTGTAGCAATATGTCGCTACTAGACATTTTTTTTTTATTGTGAAGACTATTTCGGGCCCATTGACTTGTGCATATTTTTTTTGAAACAAATTCGCGAAATTTTTTATTCGCCTGCATGTTATAAAATCTAGACTTTATCCAAGTGTTTGAATTTATTTTAGCCTTTAAATACGAACTCAACATTAACACCTTATGCGCTTTTAACCTTGAACTTGAAATATGTGTTGCCTGAATGATTGAGTATAGAGATGTATGTAGAAAATATATTTTTTTATACAAATTTGTATGATGTCTCACATATTTTTATTTTTTTTTCTCTTGATCTTTTGCTTTGCAATAATTACTACCTGTTACGAAGTCTCTTTCCAAAAGACATTTTAAAAATGTATCACTTTTCGATGTTAGTAAAAATATATGTATCTCAAAATTATTTTGAATCCATTGGATGCTCTGGCGCTTTTTAGATAAATTTAATAGAGAAACCCTAATTTAGGTTAAGTTCATATCTGGATAAAGGAAGTTTTATAAATTACTTTGAAAAAGAAGTCAATCGATGTTAAAAAAAATAACAAAAGCCAGGCTAAAAATCGATAGAATCTGCTAAAACAGCCAGATGTTACTTCGAAGTTTGAAGATTTATAATTTAACCCTTATTTTTTGCATTGTACGTTAATCATATTTGACAGCTACAGTAAACAAACCGACAAGCTTAAAGATTTCCATCTATCAAAATTATATTTTTTATTTAGTAAAAAGTTATTCAAAACCAAATGAATGTTGTGCCACCTTGTACCTAACATATGCTCAGCATAACCGACCTTGACAACTTCTTCTTAAACCCACTCATTTAACGCCTCCATAAAAGATGCTATAGATAGAACAGTTATTTTTTGAATATATGTTTTAGTGGATTAAATATGTATATAATTTGTGAAAATGTTGAATTTTTTTTTGTTCCTTTTTCTTATGAAATAAGCAAAATTTTTTAGGAGCGAAACGATTTTTTACAAAAAAAAAACAAAAAAAAAATTACAAGTAATTATGATTAATGGTGTTGAATTTCGAGGGTTGAATGATGATTTGATCTCAAGGATGATAGATTTAAAAATCTTTTCACCATGATTTGATGTCATACATTACTTATATTCTTTTTGAATGTCGAGCATCATCGAAAATGTGGGCTGCACTTTATAAAGATGTGTCGTAGTGAAGAGCGAACATAATCGATAAATGTTGATTGGTGTATTGATAATAAAATCTCTTTTTATGCCAAATGCAACTACAAGGTTAGCTTTGTGAAGGCCTCTTTTTTTCGCCAAGGTTTAGCAAGTGGCGAATTGTAGATAAAGCAAATGAAGATACGGCGGCAACGCGGGAAGAGAACTGCCTTAAATTACATGTGCTGGTAAGGCAGTGCGTTCTAATGAGCTATAGCCAAGCTCGCTAGCGGCGAATCTCATTCGATAACTTTGTTGTTGCTTTTGCAAGCAAATTTTTCGTCATGTTAATCGAGCATAGAGATAGCGAACGGGGAAATGGCGAATAGAAGAGGCCTTGAATTACGATATTACGATTGCGTATTGCGCTGCTCCACATTTTCGTTTTGAAAATCGCTATAAATTAAAAGAAAAAAATAAGAAACCAAACCTTTTGCTCATTGCGTTTGATGCCGAAAAGTCGTAGTTTGTTCTTACAACCTATGCGCTTATAGCTACTTTCGATTATTTTGTATAAAAATCCTACTGTGACACAGTTTTTTTAGGCGCAATTTACATATGTATTTTTTTAAATTGAATTATCTTTTATAGAGCAGTGACGCCTACGTCGGTAAGACGCATATGTTTGCAAGAAATATATGTATGTATGTACGCACATATTTTTATTTAGATGACGCGAATTCACTTGAGAATTCCTAAGCATTTAAAAAAAATTGATAAACGTATTTTCTTTTCATTGTTATCCGCGATGAATTGTCAATGAGATTGCTGAGTTTTATAAAAATAGAACCTTCAGAGAGCGACCGACGCTATGTAATAGAAACAATTGGATGGTAACAATGACGACATCCATAATGGACTAGCTAGAAAAGCTATGCATCGCGTAGAAGTACATGAGCACTGAAGTTTGTTGCTCTTTCTCTTAGTTCATTTTGAAGTGAGATTTTCGTTGAGAATGCTTGATACCATAAAAAAATTTGCATTGCACTTTTCTATTTCTTACTTATGTATGTATGTATGTATTTTCGTATAATGCATTTGTAAATTAGATTTTATTTATATACTTTCAAAATCACACTTCATGTTTCGTACAAGTGATATTTGCTTGCCGATTAATGTAGTTATAAAAACATATGTATGTATTTATTTACATACATAGGTATGTTATGTGATTAAGTTATGAACGAATTTTTTCAAATTCTCAATTTTGAAACTTTTCTTTAAAATTTCTTGCATGACGAAACAGAGATATATTTACTTATATGCTGGCCAATATTGCTAATATCGAATAGTTTTATTTAATTCTGACCTAAAAAGGCTTTCTTTGCTTTATACATAAATATTTGCAAATATGTACATACATATGTTTTTTTTTTTTTTATTTTTTTATTTTTTTTTTGTTAACGAAGGGGGATCCCGTCAACTTAGACGGCATGCACGATTCATACTGCTTGCTAAGGGTACACTTCATTCGGGATCACGCACAGTCAGTAATTTTCATACTGTCTGGACTTGCAAAACAGTAACACCTACGTATTAAACCCTTGAACTCCGTCTCCTCCACCACTCTCCCTGCGGAACTTATTCAACGTATTACTTCGCAGGGCTGGTTAGCTATATAGCTTCGTCAATGTCTATCGGCTAATGCATCTCATTTGCTCAATGTATCTGAGCGTATGCAGCTACCTCCTCCCACTTTTCTTCCGATTGCAACATGAACTCGACTACGTCAGTTGCACTTGGAATTATTCTTCCTGTTATAAAGCGGGGGCAGTGGAAACTGGCATGTTCCACGTCTTCTTCTACATTGATGCACACAGGGCAGTAGGGGCTGTCATCTTATGCCCGAACCTATGCAGATATTTCCTAAAACCTCCATGTCCAGAAAGGAACTGAGTCACATGGTACGTTGTATCTCCAAAACACCGATTTAGCCATGGTCGCAAATCGGGAATCAGTTTATAGGTCCATCGCCCTTTACTGGAGGTGTTCCATCGGTCTTGCCACCTTTTCAGTGACAAAAGCCGCTCTTCTTCTCTCATCGCTTTTTTATTTATTTCGGCATCCGCTGCACATCTGTCATAGACTGGCTTCATTTCACTCGCGAGAATATCCGCTGGTATCATACCAGCTATGACAAACGGCGCGTCATCCGATATTGTTCTGTAGCCGCATACACACAATATCTTCCTTTTGTTATCCTTCAGTTTCGCCGCATTTGCCCAAACTCGAGCTGCATACAGGAGGACTGAAGTGGCCACATTTGCAAGCAATTTTCTCTTAGTTGACTTAGGACCACCTATGTTAGGTAAGATCCTTGATATTGCCGCTTGTATGCTAGCGGTTTTCTCTACCGCGTAGTCAATATGGGCCTTAAAATTTAACCTAGGTATTTCAGAGCCGGTTGTGAGTGAACAGTTGCTCTCCTACTCTGATTCTCATATGCTCGACTTTTTTCCGACTTGTTATCAGAACCGTCTCCGTTTTTTGCTCTGCCAATTTGTACATACATATGTGTGTACAATTATACGTTATTTACTTCATTAGGCCTTAAGATCAGCAGTACGATATTATTTTATTTTGCATGTTCTCTTGTTATAGACCTATGCTATTTTTATATTGTCTCTCTTATAATTATTGCTTTTTTTGTAATGCTGCAGTTGGCCTACCCCTAATGCAGTGTTGTCTCAATTACAGTGTCACTAAATGTTGAAATGATATTTAGTTGTGTTCGATAACAAAATTAGACATCACCAGCTATCAATCCATATCAAGAGCGTACGGGAAAATTATCTCTCAAAGAGCAGAAAAAACAAAAACGTTAATGAACGTTAAATTTCTAGTTACTTGTTAAAACCGGTAGAAGAAGAGATTTATTTATTTAAAAAAAAATAAATAATTGGCGCGTACACTTCTGTTAGGTGTTTGCCGAGCTCTCCTCCTATTTGTGGTGTGCGTGTTGATGTTGTTCCACAAATGGAGGGACCTACAGTTTCAAGCCGACTCGAACGGCAGATATTTTTATGAGGAGCTTTTCAGGCAGAAATACACTCGGAGGTTTGCCATTGCCTGCCGAGGGCGACCGCTATTAGAATGTTTTATTAATTTTGCTTTCACCGAGATTCGAACCAACGACCTCTCTGGAATTCGAATGGTTATCACGCACCTACCCATTCGGCTTATTTATTTAGATTAAATTCAATTCAAATTAATTGCTAGGGTAGATGAAGAGATATCAGCTGAGATTTTTGAAGTGAAACTTCTTAGGCGTCGACGAGCGAGAATGGAGAGTAAAATTTCAAGGCCATGCAACGTTTTGGGCATTTTCGTTACTCGCGAGAGAGAAAAAAGATATAACGTAGTGGAAAAGGGGAGAGAGAGAGAGAGCTATACCTTATATATATATATGTTAGATACACTTTAGGCTATTTTCCCTGAGTGGTTGTTAATCTCTAGTGAGAAATAAGACTGCCTAATTTTTGGCACTTGTTTGTTGGTGCAAACTTGTAGGAAATATATTTTTGGTGCCTACTTTTTGGAGTTATATGTATTTCCTTGGTGCCTACTGTTTGGGGCGTTTTTTGGTCCCCATTTTTTGGCGTTTTTGTTTTTGGAGCCTACTTTTTGGCGCTTATTCCCTTTTTCTGGCTAGTGCGTATGATAAAGTGCTATCCATTCCGCCGTCGAATTTGTGCGGGTGATAAACGCTCGGAGTAGTGCGCGTTGTTGCCACGGTTTGTGTCCGGCGTTTACCTACACCGGCCGGCCTTTCTTCATTTTTTGTAAATTTTGTCTATTTGTATTCTCTGCAAATGTTGTAAATTTATTTAGATATATATTCTTTCTTTCTCTTTCTCATTCTCTCTCGGGTCTCTCCCTCGAGGAAGCGAACGACCCCGATATCTGCTACTCAGACCTTAGTGAAAATTAAATATGTAGAAATTTCGAGCCATCATTCGGTTAAGTTACGGCCGGTTAGAGAGGATATTAATGAGATATTTAAGAAAACGGTCTAATTTTCTTTTTTACAAAAATGGTTAATGAATTGCAAAATATTAATCTAAGTGGAACTTACGGTAGTGAAACCGAGTTTGTAGTTTTTGAACTGGCTCTAAGCTCCCTTAAAATTATTATGAAAAATTTGATTATTGACATCTCTTTTCACTTCCAATTCGGATAAAATTCTGGTTATTGACAGTTTCATTTCACTTCCAATTCGGATAAAATTCTGGTTATTGACAGTTTCATTTCACTTCCAATTCTGATAAAATTCTGGTTATTGACAGTTTCATTTCACTTCCAATTCGGATAAAATTCGATTCTCGGTATTTGTAATTTTTTTAAGGTATTTCGTTTGCAAAATATGTTGGTATTTGAATCAAGGCGCATTCATTAAATGTGGGGGCACTAGACCACGTACGTGGTCTGTACGTTTGATTGTCAAAGTAAAGGATTGAGAAACTAGAAAACAAATAATGAAGTCGCCTTGGTTTATTCTGTGCTGACAGCCACATAGACACAGCGAAAGAAAAAAAAAACAACTCAGCTGATACCAACCCCACCTTTAATAGATTCGCCTTGGTTTTATTTCACTTCCAATTCTGTCAAATTTCAATTCTCGGTATTTGTAATTTTTTTTAAGATACATATTTCGTTTTCAAAATACGTTGGTATTTGAATATTTTATTTGTGAAACTTAAGAATAATTTTGAATTTTTCAATTCTGCATATTTGCAAAAAATCTGCTGTAACGCATATTTGGTTATGCATTGTTAAAAATCACCTATAACTTTGCATATTGCGCGATATATTATTGCTCTCAAAGAATTGCCATGTACAAATAGATGTTTACATCTGTAACTAAGTTCGTATGTTTGCGCATACTCGTGCACAATTTTGGGTCAAGGGCAAAAATGCTAACATAAAGTGGAACAGCGTTGGCGTCGCAGTCATTGCTATGATGTTGTAGCTGCAGCGGCGCGTTTGACTAGTAGCACTAAGCTGCAATGACACTTTTCGTTCGGTCGGTTGCAGTCGCTGACGCAATTAGGTGCATCATAGCAGTTATACGGAGACAAATTGATAGAGTAGAAGAAAAAAATCGAGCACTTTGCGCAGCCTGAAAAACTCTCGCAGTTGCTATAATATACTCGAAATCCAATATATGTTTATATGTATAAAAATAAAGCGAGTTAATTGACCGCATAAATTTACATGTGTATGTATGTATGTAGATCATATGTACAAGCATTCAAACGTCAATGTTTTAATTATGACATTTTGTTAATGGAGCAGATCATAGAGAAGAAAACTAAGATTCACTCATCTCGTTCTTATACTCGTATATACATACATATATAACAAAAACTATTTTAATATTATCTTTATTGGAAATCGCTAAAGTTGAGTATTTAGCTATGTACACACATATGTGTGTATCGTATGCATGTGTATATGTATGTACATATGTAAATGGGCGTGCGAACATACAGAAACCGTAGCGATTAAAAAAAATGCGCTTAATTCGAGCCACGGGTGAGAACTTTGTGCTGAGCATTTTTACTATAGAACAATAAAAAGAGGGCAACGCTTTTTGGTGAAGCAATCGCATAAAAACACGTGTATGTGGAGATTTGCTTTTCCACTACCATTAAAGTCTCTCATTTTACATCTTTTTCCTACTTTAGTGCCACTTACTCATCTCTCTCACAATTGCGTCGACATTTAACTTCCGATCACTCTTACTTTGTTTTACTACAATTACACTTTGGTTGGCGAAACAGTTTTTTTTTTTTTGTTGTTGTGTGTTTTCTGACCTACATTTCTAAGTTTGGCTGGCACAAAATTATGCTATACATAGACAGTTTTTATGTTGTTTATAAAAATAAAAAACATTGAAATGATTTTAGTCCTTCCCGTCAAAACTTTGATCTAAAGACTTTAGCTATTTACTTAGCTTTTATTCAAGGTGTGTAATTTGATTAATTTGAGATTAGCTATTTTATTCTCCTAAAACTTAGTTATCTCCCTGGCAAGGTACGTGGACATACATTGGTAGTGGTAGAGCAACTGATTCGACTTTGTTTTATATAGTTTTATATGTTCTCTAAAGTGTCGAAACTTTACTTACCTATTACTTTGTTGTTGTTTAGAGGACAAAATCACGGCATTGAAATGATAGCAAATTCAAATTTATTAAAAAACACGGTTTTGCTCTACAGCTGCTACGCTACTTGGTGCCTCGTCCCTTGACGGTACGAAAAAAATCGAATGCAGGGAAGGAAACGATAACACTTTGGAGTTGGAAACAATCGGGATTACTCTATCATCTCTATTTGGCTTTAGTAGTAGGCCTCTTCTATTCGCCATTTCCCCGGTATCTTTATGCTCGATTAACTTGACAAAAAATTTGCATGCGAAAGCAACAAAAAAGTTATCGAGTAAGATTCGGCGCTAGCGAGTATGGTCATACCTCATTAGAGTGGTATAACTCACTACCTTACAAACACATGTAATTTAAGGCAGATTTATTCCAGTGTTGCCAATATATGTATGTTCATTTATACCAGTTGCTTCATAGATTCCCCACTTGCTAATGCTTGGCGAAAAGAAGAGGCCTATTATAAGTGAAAGGCGAATATTACGATACAAGGCGATTCAATGCAAGGTATCGGTAGAGCAGCTGATTTTGACTTACCCTTTGGGGGTATGAATGTCGAAGTGATTTGGTTTTAGTTGTTGTTGTGTTTGTTCGTTAGCATTCGCATTGATATTTTGACATTGACATGAGAGTTTTATCTTTGAAATCAGCTTCCACATTTTGGGGCAAAGAAACCGGATTACTCTTATCCTTCAGCCGTCTTCTTACAATTCGTTGGTTATTTCCTTATCTCAACACGACTTTTTAAACAATATATGAGCACGGCATCCAAGCTTTTTATTTACTAATATTAATATTTTTTTAATTGTTTTCTTACAAACATTGAAACGACATTTACTTGTCAAATTCTCTATCGCAATTCGCTTTGAATCTATTACTCACTGTAATAAATTACGATGCGTCAGCAAACGTTTGCCATACTTCCAAGAATATGATGCGTAAGGGCCAGCCATGTAAACAATTTTTACTTGATTAGTGTTTCGTTCACCGAACATATAATACGAGTCCTGAACTACTGTCTTATAAAACAAAACTATAAAATTACAAAACAAATAATTCCCCTTCCTTTTATTTGCATATTCTCAGAACCTCCTTTTATCAGGGATGAGTGAATTTGCACAAACATGTAATTTCTGCTCCTATTGTGTGTTTTGTATTGGAAAGAAGCCTGACGTTAGACTTGTCAAAATCGTGAAAAATAAAGTAGACGCTATTCAATTCGTTTTGTTATTCTATCATTCTTGACAACCGACTGGCAACAAAAAAACATGAATTCGCCTTGACACCAGATGGCAAGGCAGAACAAGGCGAGACAGAAGTCGTCGGAAAAAACGAGTTGTCAATTCCAGAAACTGCGATAGTTATTATAAAGCGCATGTATTTAAGCAGAAGTGCACGGGCATAGGGTATTCAGCCGTTAGTTAAGCGTGTAAACGTAAAGTAAAGCGATTAAGCGAAGCCAATTTCGTTGCAATTAGTTTTTTGCTGTTATTTAATAATCTAGTGATCGAACTCAGAGGAATAATTAAGAGGTTTTATTTTGATAAAAACGTTACAATATTACAAGGCGAATCTATTAAAGGTGAATCAGCTGATTTGTTTTTTTCTTTCGCCGTGTCCATGTGACTGTCAGCATAGAATGAAACAAGGCGAATTAATTTTTTCTTTTCAACTTTTATAATACTTTGCCATGACAATCAAACGTACAAAACATTGTTGTCGCTCTAGTGCCACCACCTTTAATAAATACGCCTTGCAATATCACAAAAAAATTAAATCTGGATTGGCGATCACTGTCAGTGTTGACGATGATAAACGATTAATCTTATTTGAATTTTTTTTTTTTTGACATTAGGTGCTTTTTGAATATTCTTGTTCCATTTTGCAAACTTAGAACCTCACAACAGAGAAATTATATAAATACTGACGTGCTTAATATTGAAAGTGAAGGGTACACCGCGAGCGAAGCGTGATCCATCACTATCGATCGTTTCGTTGATCGAAAAATCGCGCTATTTGTTGAACGTGTAGGGGTCGCCTACTGGCTTTTATTTTCGATGGTGAAAGGATACATTTTCTGAATAATTTGTGTCTCATTGTTTTTATTTTGGATTTGTCCTCTGGCTGCTTAATTTTCGCTGGTATTGTTCACAGTGTAATAATACAAAATGTAACAGCCAGTTTGTTGGTGTACACATATTTGAAGTTTGTTTATTTTCATTTTTCAAAATATTTTTGAATAATTAGGCAGAATGAAAAAATGACAACAACTGCCCAGTTTTCGTACTGAGAACGAATCAGAGGTATTGCTGTTTGAATAAAAAACCTTGTAAATATTTTTTTATTGAATTCACTTATCAATTTCAATTTCTAACCACAAACCGTTTCTTGTTTTCAGACTGCGATAAGGAACAACAAATATTTGAGAAATCAACAAAAGGAGAAAGAAAGGAAGACTTAATTTTTCTAGTATTTGGAATGAACTACAAACAGTTGAAAGATTTATTTCAGAGAAACAAAACAAAACCAAAAGCTTTTTAAATACGTAGCATACAAA
The DNA here is from genome assembly GCA_037575425.1 of Anastrepha fraterculus. Lineage (NCBI taxonomy): Eukaryota > Metazoa > Arthropoda > Insecta > Diptera > Tephritidae > Anastrepha > Anastrepha fraterculus. Next base: position 156,008 of record JAYXIM010035103.1, on the reverse strand, counting down.
ACACAAAGCTAGAATTGAGCAAGTGGCAAATCAATAAAGAACACATTAAACACTACATAACGATTATTTGTCCTCGCATGGACTAAAGACATCATAAGCAAAGTTGGGAAAATTGTGACAGGCGTAACAAAAAAAAAAAAAAAAAATTTATATGCATACACAATTATTGATAAGACCATCAAGCTAATAATCAAGCATATCATCGTTAGCTGTACACAACACATAAAACTTGTCTTGAATTACAGGAATCATAAAAGTGACCTGGTGGAGCAACGTCTTCGAGTGTTGGGTAAAAAGAGTGATATAAACAAAAAACTTTTGATTTCCCTAAGCAAAAATCGAACACTCACGAGTTGGACAAAGCAAATGTATATCACTAACAGCAACAACATTGGTATGGCCACGTTGTTGCAGCAGAATAAGGCTACTTGCATGAAGACTCTTATAAATGGCGGCGGGAGTAGTAACGGCAACCCCGGGAGCAACGTCAACAACGCAGGCATAGTTGTTGGCAATCTAGTAAGTGGCGTTGGGGCAGGAACTTCTCAGGTTGGCGGAGCAACGGTCGCAACTATTGTTGGCGCCAATGGCTCATCAAATGTAGGCGGACTAGGTAACAGCGGCGTGGGTGGAAATCTTGTGCTGTCCGCGGGGCAGGCCATTGTGCTCACAAATGGCACAACTGGTGCTAGTAGTATCATAAACTATCAACAATATCAACAATTGTTGCAACAACAGCAGCAGCAGCAACAACAGCAACAATTAGCATCAACAGGTTCAAGTCACGCTACGGTTGCTACTACAAACGCAGCATCCGGTGCACGCATTTTGATGCCGCACGAAATGGTGACGCTTCCGATCAGTAGCATTGTAACAACGAGCGGTGGCGGCTTGGCATTGATAACCAGCGCTAACACGGCTGGTGGAGGTGTTACGCCGACGCAAGGTCACTTTTTGGTGGCAGCAACTGCTAGTCCTGCGATACATCCTATCCAAACGACCACAATGGGCACTAGTAGTGGTAATATTAGTAGCTTCCAGCAGCAATTTCAACAGCAAATTGCTGCACATCAAACCACTACAACCAACAATGTGGTGTCATCAGCTCCAAATAGTCGTACAACAACTACAATTTACACGCAACAACCAGCCACTACAGGCATAGTCTCCACGGTGCCTACAACCCGTTACTTTTCGCAATTCAGCAATCAACAACAACCTACGTCTAGCATTAGCACCGGAACTACAACATCAACAATTGTTGCCACAAAAGCTGCTGGCAACCGTACCACTCACGTACTCATCAATCGCTCCAATAACACTATCATTGCTGGTAATACTACACAACGTTTGCAGCATGCGAAAATTTTAAATAAACCACCGATGAATATTGCAGCGACTGCGGCTGCTGTCGTAACAAATTCCGTTGTCGCTAATAAGTCTCAATTTAATCATAATTCTCATTCTCCTGCCATACAAGCTGTGAAGCTGCAACAACAACCACTACGCCAAAATATTACAGCCTTGCAACAAATTAAGCAGCTGGCACAAAACCAACAACAACAACAGAAGATACAACTAGTTAAACCTAACGTACACAGCAGCAATGCGGTGACAGTGACTGCAACGAAAACGACAACAGTTGCCAACACCTCTGCCGCCTTGCGTAACTTATCGAGTGGGAGCCAGGTGAACGGTGGCCTAAATTTAGTTCCTAACAGTAATAGTATCTCGGGCAACATTAATAATAAGAGTGGAACTGTGGCAGTTGCCTCACCAGCAACGCTGCAGCCGAAGACGGTGCCAACGGCAGCTGTAGTGCCCCAAAAACAGTTCCAGAACCAACAACACCACCAGCAGCAGCAGCAGCAACAACAACAACAACAACAACAACAAAGTCAAAGCCAAAATCCACAGCGTCAAAATCAGCAGCAGGGACAATCACAAGAACAAAAACCTATAGTTGCCCATTCCCGCACCATACCCGCCACATCTCATGCAGCGACACATGTTGCACCCAACAAAACTGCCAATCTGGTTGTTGCGACAGCTGCCGATGGCTCAACTAGCGCAGAAGTCGCGAGTACTGAGCCTGAGGTGGAACCAGAGATCGATATTGTCATTAATAATGTGGTTTGCTCGTTCAGCGTACGTTGCCATTTGAATCTGCGTGATATTGCACTCAAGGGTCTCAATGTGGAGTATCGGCGAGAGAACGGTATGGTTACGATGAAGCTGCGCCGACCTTATACAACTGCGTCTATCTGGTCATCTGGACGTATCACGTGTACGGGAGCTACGTCTGAAGAACAGGTGAGTCAGCCTGACATTGCAATTATCTAAGGTGAATATATTTAAAAAACTAAAATGTTTGTAACATTCATTAATTCCAAAGCAGTAGAGTGATCGACGTGTGATGAAAATGTGACGAAATATGAAAATGTGCAGGGTGTCGTAAGGGTACGTAACACCCATATTTAGATAAGTGTAGCTGAATGATGGCTGTTATTTTGAGTGACCATGCGCACTGGATATGTACCGTTACAAAAAGTATTTGGCCAGAATGGGAAGTTAGGCGCTCAAAGGCGCTGCACAAACGGTCATGCAGAAACGTCTCGATGTTAGTTGCTTTGATTAGAGGCTATTAACTCCTAGGGCGACATGCTCAAAGCTAGAATGGGTGGTGGGGGTACTGTGCCGCTTCGTACTACTAATGAAATTTGTCAGGTTTTTAATATCAATGCCTGCTATATCAGCAGGCGTAGCAAAGTGATGAGAGGCAAGATACTTAGATCTTAGCCCTGCGAATAAGAGCAGTTGAGGAGAAAGTGCTGAGATGATTCCACCTCATCCTCCATACAACTGACGAAAAAAGGACTCGAAGCAATGCCGAGTCTCAAACTATGTATACTTCGCGGCCAATGTCCTGTAAGGACACGCATGAAATTTGAGAGCTGAGACTTTGTTAACCTCAAGAGATCTCTCCATAGCCTCCTGACCACCTCTCCAGGAGCAAGCCGCAGGTAGGTTCTCTCGTTCGTTGCGCGGGATAACTACCTCACAGGTCCCTTGTCTAGCCAGCTCATCTGCCACGCAGTTTTTCCCACAATGTGCTATGACCAGGTTATCAGATGAGCCTTACATCTAGGAATTCGGATGCAATCGAAAGTGAAGTCAAACATTCCCTAACCAGTTTCGAGTGCACCATCATCGAGCCTAGGGCCCTAATTGCCGCTTGGTTGTCGAAGTAGTTGTTAACCTCCGTGGCAGTTATTACACAAGTGAGCAGACAATCAGATGCTTCTCTAATTGCCGCTACCTCTGTTTGGAATACACTGCAGTGGTGCGGTAACCTGAACTTGAGTTTGAGGGAAGCTCCTCGCAGAATACTCCGTCAACCCTTCCATCCAATTTCGAGCCATCAGGTCAGCCAAGTTCACTGCCTCCGAGTACTGCACCCCGCCCACTCTTCCACTTTGAAGGAATGTGAGTGGAGAATGTACCGCTCGAACTAAGCAGTGGTGCGTATTGATCAGTCGCCAAAGGGATAAACCCAAAGTTCCTAAGGATACTTGAACGCCCGTAATTGAGGTCGAGCTTGTAGCCTGAGCCTCTCAGTCTGATCGCGGCATATGTTGCCGCAGCTATGACTGCAATTTCTAGAGGTACCCCATTTAGCATTGCATTATAAGTGATAGAGTCGGAGCGGCCGACGTAGGGTTTACGCAAGCTTAATAGGAAAAACCGATCAACAAATGTTTGATTCAGTGAGTACTCATTATTTGTCGGCTTCATGCGGTTACTTCGAGAACGAATGAAGTGTTCATTACTAGGCCTTCTTCTTCCTAAAATACACAAAGATGTAGAAGTGAGCTGTTGTCAGCATTGTCATTTTTGCAATAACATAAAACTAACCTAAAAACTTTTGATCAAGGCTGCTGAGGGACAGTAGTTGGCGGCATATAAATCAAGGCGCATTGTTGTTGTTGTAGCAGTAAGAGAAGCCCCGTCAGTGTAGAGTGTATCACCGGTCGTCTTCGTCTGGCTCATCTAAAGGTAGGCCCAGGAAACATGCTGTTTCTACAGGTGGAGTCCAGAGGGAGAGAGAGAGGGGTGTTAGATGATTAGGTTTTAAAGGGCATGTGAAAATGTGGTTAGTGTCGTGCGGGGTACCTTCACATGCCGGACATATGTTTGGTACGTCGGGGTCAATTCTGGATAAGTATGAGTTTAACCTGCTACAGTATCCATAACGTAATTGTGCCAGATCAAGGCGCATCTATTAAAGGTGGTGACACTAGACCAACAACAATGTTGTGTACATTTGATTGCCACGGCATGGCCAAGGTGGATTTATTATAGGTGACAGCAACCACATATAAGTAAAACCCTACATGTATTTGTTGTTGCGTTTGGTCCAAGCATCACGTCAAAATCAGTAATCAAATCTAAACATACGAATGTAAACATACCAATACATACAAACAAAGCATATCATTTTGACGTAAGCCATACCTACGGCGAAAAATTCAGCTGGGTGAATGCTGTCACCTATAATATAATAAATCCACCTTGGGCATGGCAAAGTTGAAAACAAAGAATCAATTCGCCTTGTTTAATTCTGCGCTGACAGCCACGGTGTAAGAAAACAAACAAATCAGCTGATTTACTAACAGAACTTTAATAGATTCGCCTTGATGTAAATGTTACAATTGTATCGTTTTAGCAACGTAGACCGACTGCCGTTGGAATGTAGAAGACCTATGTTAAAATTGCACTTCAGTAGTATTAAAAACTAATATTTTTTAGGCAAAAATTGCTGCACGCCGCTATGCTCGCTGTCTTGAGAAACTCGGCTTTCGATCGCGTTTTCACAATTTCCGAGTGGTGAATGTCCTGGGCACCTGCAGCATGCCGTGGGCCATTAAAATTTTAAACTTCTCCGAAAAGTACAAGAAAGAGGCCAGTTACGAACCCGAATTACATCCCGGTGTTACGTATAAACTACGCTATCCAAAGGCCACTTTGAAAATCTTCTCCACTGGCAGTATTACTGTGACGGGTGAGTTGGTTTAGAATTTATTTGTTTTGGTTTTATTATTTCATAAAAATCTTTATTTTTTATTTTGCAATTATTTTTTAGCTGCAAGTGTTGCTAATGTACAGGCTGCCATTGAACACATTTTCCCACTGGTCTACGAGTTTCGTAAGAAACGTTCACCCGAAGAGTTGGAACAGTTGCGCATTAAGCAACAACAGGCCGCTTCGGTCGATGCCACTGATGTGGAAGAGGTGCTAACTAACGACAATGTCGTTGAAACTACCCCAAGTGTGCCAACATTGCAGCGTAGGCGTATAAGTAACAGTGCAGTTAACAATTTTAAGCAAAAGCGCAGAAGGCTGGATGTGGAAATGGATGGCGAAGGCGGCGGATCGTTGGTTGCCGATGAAGAAGTTGATGATCCCGAAGCAAAGGAGAATGATAATATTGTGATGTATGATCCGAATGATTTGATTGAAGGACCCGATGATGAGGATGAGGTTCTTTAAATGAGAGTTGAGAGATGAGAGATGAGATGTGATACGCATGCGCATTGATTGAGGATAGTTTTGAAGCATTCATGTCGTTTGATTATGTAGTATTATGGTTTCAAACAAAATTTCTATATATCGTATATTAAAATAATATTTAAACTAAAACGAAAACGAGTTTACTACAAATTGCTCTAATGCAGACGAAATATGAAAAGCATTAAACAAGACAACAACAACAACAAAAACAAAGAAAGAAAGAAAAAAACTACATAGGATATAATATAGTAACTGTAATAAATGATTCGAATGACAAAGGAAAGCAGGTGAATTGACTATTCAGTTTCACGCCTTACAAATTGCATATTACAACACAACTTGAACACATCAGAAACCAAATCAAATCAAAACTAATCAAACAAATGGAGTTTATTGTTAAGCAAAGAAACCAACAAACAAACAAACAACAAACAAGCAAACAAAAAAAAAACATGGACGACGATTATAATTTGTTGCTCTTACTATTTTTGTGTGTGAATACACATTCTTATATGCGTATATTTTAAGAACTCATGTACAATCGGCGCATCATCGCCACCATACATATAATACATATGTAAGTATGTACGTTCCAACGTGGTGGCGATGAGGTTTCGAGTTCAGCGCAAAAAATACAAGCAATGAAAACATTGAACGCAAATGTTGAGGAGTCTGCGAACTGCGATCTACTATGGGAATTGTGAGCCAAATAACTACAACTATTTTTAAGGTAAGCCCTGGCAATGAGATACAACTGTATGATATGTCTGCAGACTACAACTCATGAGCATATTTGCATACATAAGTACATACATACATACATATAAACATTTACACTTACGTATGTGAGTGCATGAACAGCGAAATGACACATTTATAATATATCACAGTAGTTTTATTCACATTTGTGCAATGCAAAAATATTTAGGCCTTCATATATAAAATTATTATAAAAAAAAGAATGTATGTGGCACACAAAAGTTTTAGAAAATCAAAAGTGGGATATTTTTTCTATTCGCTGCCAAAAGGTTTCTAAATGAAAGAATCGCCGTAGGATTTTGAGACAGGGGTTTTCAAAACACGCGCCTACATGTTGTTGGTTAGGGGTAGTCAAAGGCCCGAAAAAATGATGATTTTCAGTCATTTTTGTTTTGCTAGTCAATTGCTTTATTTTACAAAAATAAAAACATAGCATTAATACATCAAGTTTCGACTTGACTTTAGTAAAATTTCAAAAAAAAAAAAAAAATAATAATAATAGTAATTTAAAAGTAATTGCTGTTTGTGTGGAGTCCGTTTCTCCAGAAATCCCTTGCGGTGATCATCACAGGTCCTTAAATACCTATTAAATATTTTTGCCTCTTTTTGAAATATAGGTTTAAGGAAGACTTGAACAACTCAGTCGAGTTAGACTTTTAAGGCATCATTATAAAGTTATTTTCTCACTCTCACTTCATTTAGTGAAAAATTAAGGGTTACAAGTTTCAAATTATTATTTTCGCAAATATCATTATTTTAAGCTCAAGCTCTTCACCCAACTGAGGTGATTTTTTGGCACTATAATATATATTTTAAAATAAATTTTCTTTAAAGAATACTCCATTTTTGGAATATTAGATTAGGGAAAATTAAATCCATTATTTACTCGGTAGATGGCCGTAGCGATCGACTAGTCCGCTGAAAGTGTGAATGATGTTTATGATGCCTATACTGTAACAGCTAATTACGTGCCATTTTGGCTTCGTCGATTCCATTCAGGCATTTCTGATGTCGATCAAATCATAGAAATAATCGAAGTTGACCGCCATATTAATAGTCGTGGAGCTAAAGATAGACAATAAAACAGTTTTAAAGTATTTGCGCAAAAATTATATTTTTTTTAGTAATGGATTTCTTTTTCTCCAACCCAATATGTTTTAAAATTAATTTTCTTTCGATTTTTGGGGGGTACATCTAATTCTCTTTTTATACGATAGATACGTGCTCAGAAAATTTGTGTAAAAAAACGTGTAAAAAGATACTTACGTGAAAACAATATTAAAATATTATTTTTAGAGTCCACTTAAGAATTTATAGTAGTTCGTGTTCACGCATTTTAATTTATTAACACGTTCCCTGTCCCAATACAAAAATGCAAAATTGACCGACAAGTCCAACAGAGTTTTTTGAATAATTTGTTTTTTTTTTGTAGTCATAGGATAGCTTTAGTAATAATAATAATTAAAAAAAAACGGATGTAGGGTATTTCTACCTGAAACACATATGGTCCATGAGCGTAGAGGGACATTTTTGCTTCTGCACGTTCATGAAACACATGTGGTTCATATACCCCCTGACGCACATATGGCTCAGGAACGTATCAGTGCTTATTAGGCGCACGTTTACTGAACCATATGTGGCTCAGCGGACAGGGAACGTGTTAAATATATTATAAGCAACAAATTATTAAACGGCAAGAGCAAAATCTACCGAGTCTCAGAGGCTTTTCCTGAGACTTATTTAAACGCTTCGTTGAAAAATTTGCATTTTATTTGCTTTATGAGATTCAAGAAGAATAAATGAAATGAAATGAAAGAATTCATAAAATATTGAAAATCGTGTTAAAACAAAACAATTAATGTAAAAAAAGATTTCTTCTGTCTTTTTAGTTCGTGTTAAATCAAATTTGTGTAAAAAGAGAATTAGGTGTACTTCCAAGTCGGCCTAGTTGAACTAAATCTTAATATTTTACTGGAAAATTGTAGTAATTGCAGATTTTTTTAAAAAAATCAAAGACAATTTTTTCATGGAACTAAATAACTTTATTCTGTAAGGTATTGCCGATTTTGATCAATAACCTTTTGCCATCTTTCAGACAGCATCATAATCCCACACTCATAAAACTTCAGGTTTTTATTAGCAAAAAACTGAATGAGGTACGATTTGACATCATCATAATTATTGAAATTTTTACCATACAAGGAGTTTTGTAAAGATCGAAACAAAAAGTAGTCAGATGGTGCAAGGTCAGGACTATATGGTGGATGTGGCAAAACATCCCAATCAAACTCTCCAATAATTTTTTTGCCGAGTGGCCAAAGATGTGTCTGGCCTTGCATTGTCGTGATGGAATACAATACTTTTTCGATTAAGGGGGTCTTCTACCGTCGCGCCTTAATCTCGGGCCTATTTTTGGGAATTAATTACAAAGCAACCACTTGAGATAATGAAATCAGATTTTTTTTATTTAATTTGCACAAGTTTGCACTATTTAAAAATATATTTTTCAAATCGAATTCTTTGGCCCTGTGTCCTTGAACCGTCCTCGAGGTTGCCCTTGTAAAAATGTCCTAGGCGACTTTGTGGCACGCGATCGACCATTTTACTTATCTGAAATCAAAAAAATTTTTTTTTTATCATAAAGTGTAGCGTTGGCTATGTTTTCCCAGTGGCGATTTTAAATATTTTGAAATTTGTAAAAAATGCGTGATTTTAAAAAAAAAGTTTGAAAATTTCCTCTTTTTTTTACACTTTAGAGGCCCGCAAAATTAAACTAATCAAAAATTGAAAAAAGTGGTCTTTGAAAACATAGCGAGATGTACACTGAATAACTGGAAAAAAGATGGAATGAATTCGACAAATATTTATAGTAGATGTGTGACCAGAAAGTTGAAAAAAGTCAACTTTCGGGAAAAGGCGTTTAAAGATAAAGAAACGCTCGAAAATGCCACGCGCATGCATGTATTCTCCCCGAAATGCTCATGAAGGAACATGTTTTTCATAAAACCCTCTTTATAGCATACTCTTAACATTAGTAGCTTTTAAAAAATCTAAAAAAAAAAAAATCGATTTTTTCAAACCGTGACGGTAGAAGACCCCATTAAGTCAATTCGGGCCGTTTTTTTTTCAACTGCATTGTTTAATTTCGTTAGTTTTTCAATGTAGACATCAGAATTGATCGTTCGGTTGGGTGGTAAGAGTTCAAAGTAGACAATTCCTTTGTAATTCCATCAAACTGATAACAAAATCTTCTTTTGATGAATATCAGCTTTTTATGTTGTTTGAGTTGGTTCACCTGGCCTGCTCCACGATCTTTTCCGCTTGATATTGTTATAAACAACCCATTTTTCATCGCCAGTTATCAGTCGTTTTCAAAATGGATCATTTTCATTACGTTTCTTTAGCAAATTGCAGCTGTTAATGCCTTTCTTTCAGTGCGTGAGGAACCCAAGTATCGAGTTTTTGAACATAGCCAAGTTGTTTTAAGTGATTTTCAACGCATTTATGTGATACCCGAAGCTTCTCTGTAATCTCACGTGTTGTACTGTGATGATCCGAATCGATTATTGCTTTGATTAGGGCGTAATCAACTTCAACTGCACGACTAGAGCGTTTTTCATCTCCATCTTTGAGTGAAAAATCACCAGAACAAAATTTGGCAAACCAATTTTGACACTGCCGTTCTTTTAAGGCTTCGTCACCATAAACTGCACATAACTTTTTAATAGCTTGCGATGCCGTTTTCCCTTTGCGGAAATAAAAATGCAAAATATGATGAAAATGTTCGTTTTGATTTTTCATTTTTCAACGAACGCTAAACGAAAACTACGCAACCGATCAAAAACGTTTTTTACTGATGGACAGCTGAATTGCCAACTATCAAATAACAAAATGTGTTTTACATTTATACTACGTCTGCAAACCTATAAAATTCAGTTCAATTTTCATTGAGGAAACTGCCTTTAAGGTCTTCGTTGCAGAAAATATACGAAATTTTTTAATTGCAATGGAAAAATTGTACTCATTTTTTTTCGTATGGAGAGTGATGCACCCTCATACATACGTACATACTTTTTTGCTTACACATTTAACATTTTTAAAATTATATTTAATATTTAATATTCAATAATTCAATAGAATTTCATTATAATATATTCATTTTTTCCCCTTTCTCCTTTTAGATATTTTTTAGCTTCCAGTGTGCTTTGCTTAGTTACCAACGTTATTTGCTACAACAAAGATCTACAACAACATCAGATTACCGAAAATTGCGAAAGTGCATTCAAATTAAAAATGTTTCACTTAAGGAATTAAGCAAATAACACTAAACAACAACAACAACTACCATGTAACAATAATTTAAACAGAATAAAGAATACAATTTTTTGTATGACTACTGATTAATTCTGATTATTCGTATGTAAATGTATTTTTGCGCGTAAATTTAGTTTTAATAATTCACTGATTAGTTTATTTGTTCAAGAACGGCTTTGCTGCTCGTTGGTTATTTATTCTAAGAATTATTAGCTATACACATACATACATACATATATACGATGACTAATATACATACATACCAATATGTATACGCGTATGCATATATATGCATATATAAATTGCGTTCATAAGAGAAAGAAAAACCACCGCAACAAACACATATACATAATTGATTTATTCACTATGAAGAATCGTAGAATGTTACATAATTTATTAATCAATCGATCATAGCACTTTATTTACCTAACGTTTAGCATGAATTCGTTTTAAGTTCTTATTTTACATGTACGATGCAAGAAACACACATACATAGCTATATACTTATACTTATGTATTATTGTATCGCAAGGAAAGCTATTGTATAAAAGTTTCAATTGATTTATTCAAATGAATGAATATTGTAATAACAAACATTTTTTTTTATTAAATCAATTCGAGTTATACTTAATTATATTAATTAATTCAATTATTTTAAAGCATCAATTATAATGAGAAAGTGCTTTGATGTACAATACACACACTCACACACACACGTATACACGCATACATTTATATATATATATATATATGGTAAATATATATTTATATGTATAAACACACATACATGCGTATATTTAGTTTAGTAATATAATTTAATGATGTATGTAGCAGTAATCATTATTATTATTGTACTTTCATAGAATGGCAATCAAAGAAGACAGACAGTCAAATCTGTTATGCTAACAGCCAACAGCCAATAGCCAAATGGGCATAACTAACAACTAACACTATTTTAATAAGACATGTAACATAATTTATATAAATTATATAAACAATCAAACAAACAAAAGCAAAAGCAAACAAACAAACAAACAAAAAGCAAAGAAATCGCAATTATGTGGTTTGCAGAGGAATGAAAGCAAATAACGGTTATTGTAAACAGAGTTAAAAGTACTAATTTATATAAAATACGAGTACATATGTATATCTTCACTTATCTGGTCACACTCAAACCAATTACCTACAAACTAAAAGCAAATACGAAAAAAAACAAAAAAAAAAAACAAAAAATGATAGACTACAATATTTAGCATACACACAAAAACATACATTGTATTTGTTATATTTATACTAAGTACATATTATCACTAAAACAATTTAATATTTAAAATCACAAAAACAAAATAAGTAAATAATGAACCTTATGCAGTATACAGCTAGGGAGGGGTAGGGAAGGCAAGGTGTTACGCTAGCAATCAAGGCTTAATGAGGGAACTGCGCAGTTTTTTAGAGAATAGTGGTAAATGCGAAAACAGTTTTGGCGCCATGTTGCAAAAAGTAGAAGACACAAAAAAAAAAATGAACAGGAGCTTCTCGCGCTTTTGTCTTAATTTGCTAAACGGCAAGCTTCGTTGTGTGTTTCTTTATGTGTATTTGGCAATTACAAAAAGGAAATGTACCCCTTAATCGCTACCGTTTGATGAGTTACCACCCATAAGGGGCAAGGCTTGAAGAACTAGCGAGTTAGTCGTCGTCGGCTTTAGCAAAAGGGCCAATGCTTAGGTTTTTATATGTTAAAAAAAAAAAAATAAAAATAAAAAAAAATTACACTAATTCTCAAAGAGACTAAACAAATTGAATGCGCCACCACTACGCAACTAAAGCGCAACATTTGTGTGTGCAAGTTAATTAAAATATTAATTTAAAGTGTTTAATGCTGGCGTTTCCTTTCATCGCATTGCTGTAAAACACAAAGACACACGGCTGAAGTCTTGAAGAGAAAAACAAAAACAAAAGTAATTTTTATATGCCAGTAAATTCAACGTGCTGCCAACTGACAGTTTCCTGTTGCGTAATTCCCAAACACTCACTATACAAAAACACACACACACATACATACATACCACATGCAATGCATACATAATAATATACAAATGTATGAATTGTGTGTGTGCGAAATTTGAATAAATGTATTCGATTCCTTTTGCGTTGAAATCTGTGTGTAACAATCAATACTCGCAAAGCGGAGTAGCGGAGCAATACGTGTTGTTGTAGCAGCATACATATTCCCCATACATGTGCGGCGGGGAATGCTGCTACCACAGCGTGCGGAGAAGAAGTGTTGGCGTAGGGCAGTGCAGCGCTGCAGTGCTTGCTAATGCCTTTTACCTAATCAAATATATACGCAAATATGTATGTATTTACGCACTATGAGTTAATCAAACTTTAAGAATTATAAATTTTTGTTCCTTTTCATTTAATATATGCAAGTTAAAAGTTTTCAACTTACTACACACACATACACAAATAAAGAATAATTAATAAACAAATTAGTTAATTGCAAATCGTATTAGCTGAAATTAAAAGCAATCATTCACTAATTTTATTCATAGCATATTTGTATGTGTATATGCATATGTGCATACATATGTACGTTATGTATGTATGTGCATTGGATTGAATGCATAACTACCGCAGAAATATCACATTTCATTTAGAATGCATTGCATTCATGGAAGTTATTCTGTTAATTATTATAATTTTTGTTCAAATTAGTTTCGCAATAATTGGCCGTTTGGGCATTTTTAGTATTTGATAATTAAAAGAAAAAAACAATAATAATGAAATGCATACAAATCTATATATACATATATAGAGAAAACACACACACACAAAACAATTATATTGAAATCCTCATGTACACACACACACACTAACAACATATACATATGAGAACGACACATACTACATACATATATATATATAAATACATAAATACAAACATATACTAAACATACATATGAAAATTAGAAAAAAAATTAGTTATAAAAAAAAATTAATCGATACTTGAAAACCAAATTCTTTAGAGAGGACGTAAAAAGGAAAGATTTACTCGAATTGTTAAGAAATTATACGTCTAATTTGTGTATGCAATTATTTGAGTGACATAAATTTAATGAAAAACTGTTAAAACAACAAAAAAAAAGAATAAATAATTAAAGTGGCCTGCAAGAATGAAAAGCGAAAGGTGTAAAATTCAAGTTAAAAAAAAAGAAAAATCAAAAGCATAAACAAATCATAATTTGCGTATTGCAAAAAAGAACAAAAAAGCAAAAGAAAAAAACAGGCAAGTTGCCGCTTAAAACCAATTTTATAATTTAGGAGAAAAAAAACTAAGTAAAGAGAGAAAAATCCAAGTTTTAGAAGTATGATGTACAACCAAAAATAATAAAAAAAAAAAAATCACTTCAAATTAAAGCGCTAAATCAACATTACAACTGTGGACTTTTGCAAAAAAAAAACAAAACACATACACACACACACAATTTTACTTGGACTTGGCATTTTCTCGCTGTCAAGCAACAAATTACAAGGCTTTTATGCCATATTTAAACAGTTCGTCATTTACAGTTGTAGCTTTGGTAACTATTTGAGCAAAAATTGGGTAACTATTTGAGCAAAAATTGTATCAAAATATTTACATTTCCAAGAATTTTCGTTGTAAAAGCAAAAACTGAAAAAAGCACTGAAGCTGTAAGCTAATAATTTGCTTTGTCAGAAGTCCATAGCTGCTGGCCTAGTCGTTCTAGTAAACTAAATTTTCGAAAATTGCGCTACTGAAATGAAATACTCGTATGAAATTCGAGATGAAAATCCGAAAATACGAATCATATTTTTTTTTTGTTTCTCTATAAACCACAGTGAACAGGGAACATTTTCATTTGCTAACGTTTAGAAATAAAAGCAACTTTTGCTTTGCATTTAACGATTTCCGAGCAAAATCATACTGAATATTTTTATATGCATATTTCTAGTTAAAAATCTAAACTCAATTGTTGGTTGGAAGTCAGGGGAAATGCGGCTTATGTGAGCATAATTAGTGTGCAACTTAAAAGCGGAGAGCGCAAGCATTTTATTTTGTCCATGCGAGAGAGGAAATGTCGCGTAACGGAGAAGAAAAATTAGAAAGAATTAAAACTAGAAATAAATTGAGAATATCAGGCATAATAAGTGGCGGCCCAATGGTGCAACAGTAAGATAATGCGGAAAAATTATTATTATTATTATTTATAGAGGATATATACAGTATAACTATAACTTAATTAGCATATTGGCTACTAGGGTCTACAGTGCGTATGCGGAAAATTCAATTAAGAATTCAAAAAGAAATTAAAAATTATTATTGAGCTAGAAATATATTAATATATTCACTGTATAAAGCAATTATACTAAAAATTCGATTGGCACAGGCTTCAATGAAACATTTGTTTTTTAGTTTAATAATCAAGCGTTTCACTGCTGCAATGGTTGCAAAGCCGTGCGACTTTATTTGGGTATTCGTGCACCGCGCATTTGCCGTTCGGAGGATATTGAGAATTATTAGAATTTTTCTTATTCAAAATAGTTTTATTGCCTTATGCGCGCCTCCGCTTGATATTGAAAATTACTATTGCCTATTCCTTATTCACCCCTCCGCTGGCTACTGAGAATCAATTGAATTGTTCGTATTGAAAATAGTTGTTGTCTCTTGCTTATGCGCTGCGCCCCTCCGCTTGCTACTCATACTCTGTAATTGCGGAGAGACACAGAGACACACAGGTGGCCGCACACACGCCTGCTTTCCTGACTCCAACTTGCTTGGTTTCAACACTTGGAAGAAAAAAAAAATGCAATATTTTCGGATGATTTGTAGATACTTGAATATTTCTCGCTAATAAAACAAAAACTCTGTTATCACTGATCGCTTTTCGTCAAGAGAGAAAACAAAAATAAGAGGAAAGAAGAAAAAAAAACATACATTACTGTATGCATAATCAGATAAACGATTATTAAGGAATGAAATAACTGCCTTAAAATGTAAACACATATAAACCATTATAGAGTAACACATATGAACAAAAAATTTAAAATTATCGGAAAAACAAAAGAGGTAGTCGAAAAGTTTAATATTTCGAAAATTTTATTTTCTTTTTTGTTTTTTTTGATTTTAACGTAAAATGAAACAGAAATTTATTTCGGGAAAATAATTGATATTGCAAGAAAATGCTTTTTTCGTTTTTTTAGTTGTTTAAAAATGTAATTATTTTGATTTTTCTGAAAAATCTAGCTTTATTTATTTTATTTGTAAAATTAAATGTTTTCTGACAGAAACAAAACTAATGTAATTGTAATAAATAAATAGAAATAATTGAAAAGAAGGGAATACATTAGATATTTGTAATCAAATAATTTTGCTTTTCTTTTTTGCCGTAAAGACTGCGTTATACCAACCAATAATGAATGAAACAAACAATTATTTTTAATAAAAATAAAAATAAGCAAGTAAAATAAAAACAAACAGACAAACAAAAAATGCGAAACACAATACTAAAATATTTACTAGCTTAAGAAAATGTGTATATTGAAAAAATAAGGAATTCGAGAATTCAAGAATTCAAATGTAATGAAATAAAAGTATAAAAGTAAGAAATGAGAACAAATGCAAAAGTGAAAGTGAGGAATCTAGTTGATAAGCTAAATTACAAAAAAAATTAAAGAAAGTTTTAGCAATAAAGGAAAAGCCTTAACATTTGAGTATATTAAAATAAAAAATAAAATATGAAGAAAAAATACAAATCATATAAATAGAAATACTTAAAAAAAAAATTACTTACACTCATTCAACAATTTTTGGGGGGCATAAGGAGAAAATCAGCGGAAAAAACTGAAAATAAAATAATTAAAAAATGGGCGGGCAACAATTATAGAAAGCAAGAAGTATGAAATTAATAAAATTGATTACATATTTCACGATGAGCTATGCTAATAACAAAAAAAAAAAAAAAAAATGAATAGTGAATCATGAGCTTCGTAAGAATTTAGAAAAGCGAAATGTGAAAACTTGTAAATGTGGCGGCAGAAACTAAAACAACTGTTACAGTTACACAAAAATTGATTATAAAAGATTATAACAGCAACTTCAGCACTCGCTTTTCAGCGCGAATGTTTACTTCCTTTTGTTGATTTATTGAAAAAAAAGAAGAAATTCAGTAAACAACAAATTTGAAATTCTTAAAAAAATTTAAAGTTAATTCTATGAAAGTCGTACGCAATTTTTTTGCAATATTCTCAAAGTTTACTTTTTTTTGTTAATTTATTATAAAGATTTAGTTCAATGAAAAAATAGTAAAAATCAAAGCCTCAAATAAAAAAAAAAATTAAAAAGAAATTGACGAAATAACAACTTCAGCATTTTCTTTTCTAGGAGAACCGATTTAATTTTAAATAATTACAGTGGCTGTCATTGAAAATGGCGCAGCACTTCTTTTTGCAATATTCTCAAAACGGTGCTTCAGTGCTACGTGAGGAGTGCTAGATGGGGCACTACAACCATTTCACATCAATGTTAATTTTTTTAGTTAAGTTTTTATAAAATTTCAGTTCTTTTAACAGTAAAAATCAAAGTATCAAACTGTTTTAAACATTTAAGAAGTCGGCAAAACAACAACTTCATTCAGCATTCTTTTTTTCACGACAGCCGCTACAATTAAAAAAAAAAAATACAGTGGCTGTCACGAAAATCGCACAGCACTCTTGTACAATATTCTTAATATTTGCTTTTCTTTTTTAAATTCATTTTAAAAATAGAGTTCACTAAAAACCAAAAACAAAAAAAAACAAATTTAAATCAACTTTTTTGCAATGTTCTTAATATATTTTTTAATTCATTTAAAAAATAGAGTTCACCAAACACAAAAAAAAAAAACAAAAAAATTAAATCAAAATTTGAAACTTTTTTAAACCTTTAACAACTCGGCAAAACAAGAACTTCAGTAAACTTAATAAAATAACTTCATAAAAACAGTAAAAATCAAAGTTGCAAACTTTTTTAAAAATTTGAAAAAATCAACAAAACCGCAATTTTTTTTCAATGTTTTCAATGTTTACATCTTTTTTATGAATTCATTATAAAAATATAGTTCATTTAAAAGAACACGAAAAACAAAGTTTCGAACTTTGCAAAGGACTTAAAAAAATCGATTAAATTTTAGCAGAATTACAAAAATTTTGAAAAGATTTAAACCCAAGAACCCAGAAACCCAGGTTTGAAAGTATTCGACACAGTGGTTTTGGTTGTTGGCTTAACAGCATAAAAATTCTCTATAAATCCTGAAGCAATGCTGCTGAAGCGACACTCCTTCCGAGGAAAGCCCCTTCTGCACTAGGAAGACCAACCTTTTTGATATTTCTTAATTTTTGTTGTTGTAAGTTTGAGACTTAGGTTGGGCTAGGCTGTAGCGGTTGCCCACTATGGGACACACTCGAGCCCATGTGATGCCGCGTGGAGAATTTCTGCTTATCTTTCCTAGTACCAACTTTTCAAAAATTTTAGAAGTTCTCTCATTTCCACAGTACTGAGATCTTCCAATGCATCAAAAAATTATTTGCCTAAGCTTAAGACCCATTGTGATGCCGCGTGGAGAACTTGCACTTATCTCTCCTAAAACCAGTGTGAACTTTTCAAAAATCTTAGAAGATTCCTGACTCCCACAGTACCGAGATCTTCCAACTCATTAACTTATATTGTAGCAGCAAAACATTCCCCATCCAAGTACCGGAGTGCTGATGGAGTGACAGTTCTTGGCCGGATACATAGTAAATCTGAGTCGTTCCGGTAACGTAGGACCGACTGCCGGAAGGGACAAATTGTCTGCCTAAGTTTGAGAGTTTGCTTTATCCAAATTTTTTTCTGAGAAGTTAGCAGAATACGTTGCAAAAAATAGTTGTACGATTTTCAGTGAAAGCTACTGTATATATGGAAATTTTTTTTTAATTATCTTTTAATTTTTTTTATTTATGAATATAAAATTTTTGACTGTCGATAATTACTAATTTTTTTTTTAATTGTTTTTGTTTTTCTTTATTTTATTTTATATTTTTTTTTAATTTTATTTTATTTTTTTATTTTTTAATTTTATTATTTACATATTTTTTAAATTTATAAATAATATAAAATTATTGACGGTCGATAACTAATAACTTTTTTTTATTGTTTTTCTTTTTTTGTGGCTTTCGAATTGTTTTTTTAAATTTTTTTATTTATTTTATTTTTATCTATTTTTTTTTATTATCTTTTATTTTTTTTATTTTTTTTATATTTTTTAATTTTATTATTTTCATATTTTTTAAATTTATAAATAATATAAAATTATTGACGGTCGATAACTAATAATTTTTTAAAATTGTTTTTCTTTTTTTTTGGCTTTTGAATTGTTTTTTTATTTTTGATTTTTTTATTTTTTTTAATTTTTTATTTTTTTAAATTTTTTTTTAATTTTTTAATTTTATTATTTTCATATTTTTTAAATTTATAAATAATATAAAATTATTGACGGTTGTTTTTGTTGTAGCTGTTATATTAACTTTTCATGTCCTGCCTGAGATCAGTTGTTATTGTCGACTTGGCTCTTAGCAGTAGCTTGTAGCAGTAAATTTGCCCCGTCAGTGTAGTTTAATCACCGGTCGCCTTCGTCTAGCTCATCTAACGGAAGGCCCAGGAAACTTGCTGTTTCGACGGGTAGGGTCCAGAGGGAGAGGGGTGTAGGCTCCTATTTGATCTTCGACTATGCTTTCCTAGACTTCTTTTATTTGCCAAAAAAGCTCCTTTATTTGCTAAAAGAATCTGCCTTTACTGACCTCTAACTCCTTTTATTCTACGCTCTGCTGTATCGCAAAAGATTTTTGAATGGATAAATTAAATTTCGCCGGCCATGGGAGAGCAGCTATGCTTGCCATATAAACGAAATTTTTAGCAAGACATGCGCAAATAATATTCTCAATATAGAAATATTGAAGAGTTCAGAGTTTTATAAAGGGACTCCTCCACTGTGGGAAACACTTTTACACAACATTACAATTCCAGCATCACGTTTCTGCTTAGGTTAGGTTAACCAGGACAACTTAGGTTAGCTACGACAAGACACTCGATAGCCCTAAGGCCCATTGTGATACCTGCATTTCATTTCTATCCCCTAACTAAGTTGTTTAAGTCACTTAGATTTTTTTAAGAAGGTAAATTATTTCCTCCTGTAAGACATTGTGCAAATTTTCCAGGTCTTCAAAGATGACTTGATTGGAAATCTCGCGTTCAGCTACCGTCGTACTCAAAGTATGCAGTTTCTCGTACTTTCGGACGTTGTACGCGTGCTTCTTCCTGAGCGCTTTCCCCGTGTGGAAAGAGAATTTGGGTCACTTTAGCTAAGTTTCTTAGGAATCTTGATTGAGCTTTTGTAAGATATTTGGCACAGCTGCTTTGAAGTGCACGACATTTACAGCGGAGGTTTTGCACCGACTCAATTTATTCTTTATCTTCGCAACTCCTGCAGAAGTCATTGAGTCGTACACACCCATTCTACTGACTAGGGTGCCAATAGCGCAGTGACCCGTTTTAATACCTGTGAGAACGCTGGTTGAATCCAAGCAGACATTTTGTCCTTTTAAGGTTCAGACCCTGCAGTTAGTATTCAGAGACCACCTTCTATGGGTTTCCGCATACTTTTTTTTTTGCTTTCCAATGAAGTATTTATGAAGATTGGATGCAAATCTCCTTTTGACGTTAGATCCTTGAAATTTGATTAGTGTTGTTGTTGTTGTGGCAGCATAAACATTTCCCCTACATATTCGGGGAATGTGCTGATGTGACAATCCTTGGCCGGATATAAATCTGGGACGTTCCGATTACGTAGAATCGAAAATTTATTTATCACTTCTGGCCTAACTTGTTTTCCGTTTTTTTTAATTCCGAGCACTGCTTATTATAAAATTTTTCAGATAAATTTCTTGAGTACTCCGTCGCGTAATTGAAAATTAATTGTCTTAAAAAACAAAAAACAAAAAAATCTAAATTTTCGTATAGGTTAGGTTTTGTGGTAGTCGGTTTAGAACAGCCAACTCACTTAGACCATCCAAAAATTCGGGTATAACTTACATTTTTTTTTTCATTTATAAGAGCTAATTTTCGTATAGAATTCAAAATTTAATTATTTTCACATTTTTGTGTACTGTAAATCAGCTGGTTGTTTTAGTTTCTGCCGCTAGTGTATATTTACAAATGCATGCATACGTTTATATGTATGTATAATACCATTTTAATTAAAAATTTAAATATTATGTTACGTTTGATTAACAATTTCCAATATTTAAATAATATTTTTTTTTGAAATATCGCCTTCCATCATATTTTCTTAGCAACTGTAAATTAAGGACGCCAAAAAATTTACTGGTTTATGCCAAAACCACACAATTTAGTTATCATTAAACCAGGTACATACTGTATCTACATACATACATACATACATACATACATATATAAATACATATAAAAATAACGAACATTGCTAATATCGTTAAAACACATACATACATATGTATAAACAATAATACATATATTTACATATATAAAAGATAAATACACTTGCATATATACGATACATACACATATAAATACATAAAAACACGTACATACACACATGCATTCATGTAGAATATAATTTATGATTAAAAAAGTGAACTTTCAAAGAACGGCAATAAAGCGATTGTCAAAAATTACAATAACTTACCTGTTTTTATTTTTATTTATTTATATAATTTTTTTATCGGAGTGTGAAAGCACTGCTTGCTGAGTGAATAGAGAAGATTCCGCATATCGTTGTACCGCTATTTGGCTTGGCTCTCAGTGAATTTGAAATAATCGGCTATTGAGTGAACCCACAGTTGTAGAGTTTGGCTTACATTTTTTGTTTACAAGCTACTTTTTTCTATCTATTCTCTTATTCCATATTTGCATTATTCTAACTAAATTTTACATTTTTGTTGCGAAATAAATTTGCATAAATATGTGCATACGTACAGTTTGTCGAGAACATCTTTGCATAGTGAAGAAAAATTTAAAATTTTAGTTTTGATCGAGAATTCCAACAATAAATAGAGTAAATATCTTTTTTTGTTGTTGTTTTTGTAATGTGTGTATGTTTATTTAATAACTGTTGGCGCCTAATAGTCGTAGACCAGTGCAGTTAGGGAATAGGTATGTGTATAAATTTTTTGTTTTCTTTTTTATTTATTGTTGGAATTCTCGATCAAAGCTAAAATTTTAAATTTTTCTTCACTATGCAAAGATATTCTTGACAAACTGTATCTGTGTGAAACGTTTTACTTCAAGGCATTTGCATGCATTCTGTTTCTTTACTCACACGCGAGTGCTCGAAACTGCCCATATCGTGTTTCTGTATTTATATATTCCCCATGCATGTAAGGGGAATGCTGGTGGAGTGGCAGCTCTTGATCGGATATAAATCCGCGTCGTTCGGCTGGTGTAGAAACGACTGTCATGGGAACGTGTTTCTTTTGTTGGCGCTCGCGCTCTTGAGAGCCACTTTGAGAGAGTAATTTGCATTTATTACTTATTTATGATGAAAGGAAGACGTCTATCATTCTTGATTACTATCCCCAAATGGCGTCGCACGTCAATCATATTTAACCCTTGTGAATTAGACAGCTGGAGTATACAAGCAAAGAAGCTGTAGAGCGCGTAAAGGTCAAAATATGGATTTCCATTACTCAAGAATTTTTTTGTTTATTTAGTAAAAAAAGTTATTCAAAAACCAAATTCGATGACTAATTTTGCGCCACCTTGTAGTTTAACAATTATCTAGCATTTAAGAGTTATTGAAGTTTAAGGGGTCCAACTAGCATGACCCTTTTGAAAAATTTATTCCTTTTTTCTATATTTATCATTTTATAGTTTTTCTGTAGTTTACAACTTCAAAATTTTATAATAAATTTATATTGATTTATAAGAATGAAATTAATATTTTTTACTTTAAAAGTTTCTTTTAAAACGATAATTTTCAAATTTGTTACTGAAAAAATTTCATAGTTTTTCTTACATTTCGCGTTGCGTAATTTACGATTTTCGGATTCTATCCCTACCTATCCTATGAAGCGCGATGCTTATGGATTAACTTAAAAGCATTGCAGAACAGGAGAATAATTCTATCTTTGCCTCTCATTTTGGATTCGATTCGTGGTGCTGTTGACTTTCCTGTGCTTCTTGAGAGGATTTTCTTTAATATTGCGCCCAGAGCTCTTCGTAGTTCGGAGTCCTTCTATGTTGGTCTCTCAAAATCTCTTTATGTTCGAAATGCTCTTATTACTGGAAACTTAATTGAGTTTAATAAAATCTCTAAATTTGTAGAGATAGATTTTCTCATTTTCAAAAGATCGCCTATTGAATTTTTTGAATATTTAAATAAATTTGCGGTTTTCGGAAGGCGCCACCGCCAGATTCTCTAAATTGTGGTGTCGGGCCTGTTTAAGCAACCACTCTTTGGCTCCTGTAAGTATACAGCAAGTTGCGGTTTTGTTCATCATTTCATTTGCCGAACTGATCGCCGCATTTCTTAATGGGCTTATAAAATGATAAATTTAAAGCGTAACGCATCGTACGCTCTCTTCCTATGAGAGCGACTCCATGAGTCACCGAGCCACAATCCTCAATAAATTTATCCAAAGGTTTTAAGCCGCACGCCGCTGATGTGCGCTAACAAAACTTAGGGGATTTAAAGCTCAAATAAATAAACACGAAAAGAAGCACACCCAGAAACTCAGGTATCATTCGCTCAGTTCCCCAACTCTTGCTAAGCTCATCAAGCCCTACAAGTTGGATACCCAAGTAGCACTCACGCTATCCTCGGTTCCCTCATTGTTCGATTAACATTTTTTTTGTTTACTCTTCATTCTTGACTAATAATATGGGAAATTATGCAAAACCTTGTAATTGATCTAATTGTGAGTTTTAACATGTCAGGTGAGGATGATCGAAGGTATGAGGAACCACTAACCACCTAGCGAGTACTGAATAAAACAAAATTGAATCCGACGTTGGATTTCCCTTGGCACCACTGCGTTCCCAAAGCTTTCTGCCTGAAAGTATGCTTAAGATACTAAAAAAAGTATCCGTCTTATTCTTGTAAGCAGTAGCCTAAGAATGTCGCTTGTGGGCCAATTCAAAGTTGTTTGAACTTCGCTAAACTTTGTTGCTTTCACATACATTTTTTTGGTTAGAGAAAGCGAGAAGATTTGAATAGAAAGCTGCTTCTAATAACAGGAGTTTGGCAAGGATGATAGATTTACAAGGTTTGCTTTTTAACTATGGTGAAAACAAAATTGTGAGAGAAACTTTGGCTGCCCCGTCACTTGGAGATTCGTCAGCCGAAATCTGCACGATCATTTCACCCCAAGGATGATAGATTTACCAGGTTTGCTCTTTACCTATGGGGAAAACGAAAATTGAGGGGAAAAAAGAAAGAGGGGAACTTCGGCTGCCGAATTTTGCACGATCATTTCACAACTATTCCCACATTCGCCCAAACACATATTCATACACTCGCCCAATCAGTCGTTGTTCAGACGGCAACGTAGTGTCATTGGTTGATTTTTTTCGTATATCACCAATACAATCTTAGTTTTTTAATCTTGTAAATACACCTCAAGTGATGTCAGCCCATCAGCTGATTCTGTCAAATTTGCTGAGAGCCGAATAACGGTCTGCTAAATAGCACGCCTCTTAAAATCTTTTATCCATGTGATGTTGGTGTAGTGGTAATTAAAGTATTTTCTGGCAGCAAAGCTTCTTCACGAATTCGGAAAGCATGCCACTGGTGGGAATTGTAAGTTTATTATTAGAGCGCTCTGCAGTAAAATAGTTATCAGAATTTATTGTCACTCGAGGGATAAGCATACGAGGAAAACCTCTTGCCAATGAAGTACCCCTGTCTCTATAACGTAACGCCGAAATTGGGCTATCAGAACTACAATTTTTGTATACCATTTTTCTAAAAGCAACAATGGAAAAAGGCGGCCGCCGTAGCTGAATGGGTTGGTACGTGACTACCATTCGGAATTTAGAGAAAACGTAGGTTCGAATCTCGGTGAAACACTTAAATTAAGAAAAAGTTTTTTCTAATAGCGGTCACCCCTTGGCAGGTAATGGCAAACCTCCGAGTGTATTTCTGCCATGAATAAGCTCTTTATAAAAAAAAGTATCTGCCATTCGGAGTCGGCTTGACATGGAATATATACAATGGAAAAACTTCTCGAATGAGAAAAATGCAATTATGGAGGAATTTTAGTGACTTTTGAAATAAAGGAAAATTGCAGAACTCAATAAATTTTAATATTCTTTTGTTTTCTAAAATCGTTGCTACAATTGGGGTCAGTTTTAAACACTCGCACATTTGCTGTATAGCCGCGATGAAGGGATTGGACTCATTCTTCCTCTTCTCTTTGTTTGTTTACTATTTTGTACTCACGTCACGGCACTTGGAACGGCGCAATCTTGTGTTCCATCATTCTTGTCAAGGCGAATTTATTAAAGGTGGTATCGGTAAACCAGCTAATTTGCTTTTTTCATTCGCTGTGCATATCCGATGTCAGCATAAAATGAAATGACGAAAAGCCTTCCATTCGCACTATCGTCGTATGCTTCTAGCTCCAACTTCATGTGGACTGCGCAACATAGTTCGTCCTTTTCTTTTTCTTTTATACTTTCTTTTGTCGTGATATTTCTATGGACCAAACGTTGTTGTTGGTCTATCGCCACTACCTGTAATGAATGCGCCTTGATTTTTTGGTATACCCTATGATCAAAAAGTACCGGGAATGTTTAATTTAAATAAACCGCGCACGTGGGAACCGGTCCATATTTTTTTCTTATGTTGGTAGGACTGTAAGACACACATCTGTCACTATTTATCCGTTTTGAAGCGTTTGAGAGATGCTGTACGTCGCAAACGGCCGGAAATGTGGGCAAACAGTTCTTGGATTTTGCATGATGATAACGCGCCATCGCACCGAGCCCAAATTGTGCTGGATTATTTGACCAAACACCAAGTAAATACCGTCGTGAAAGCACCGTATGATATGGCCCCGTGCGACTTCTCTTTGTTTCCCAAGTTGAAGTTACCACTTCGATAGAGGAGATCAAAGAGAATGCGACGAAGGAGCTGAAGGCCATCCCTTCGTCGGCCTACCAGGGGTGCATGGAGGACTGGGTTAAACGTTGGCACATGTGTGTTGCTTCAGACGGGTCATATTTTGAAGGAGATAAAATAAATTTGCCTGAAATTTAAGCCTGTTTTGTTTTATTCAAACATTCCCGGTACTTAGGAGAAGTCATTTGGCTTTGTTGCAGGCCCAAAAAACGAGTTTAGCAATCCGCTCTCTGTAGAAAATGAGAGAGTTTTATATCACATAACTTTTAACCATAGATGAGTCAACCACAAAAACATTGGAGAGAGCATCCCAGATTAAAAAGCAATAATTACAAGAAACTTTTTTTGAGCTCTGCAAATAGGAACCAAGCGATTAGGTGTCATTAGAAATGATAGTAAACGAATTCAACTTTATGAATTCAACCAACGTAATTGGGATCATTTCACACACTCCTCCAATCAGGCGTTGTTCAGATAGCAACAAAGTAACATGAACGAGACTGAGTTGATGTTTTTTCGAATATCACTAACACAATCTGATCGCCAGCCGAAATCTGCACGATAGTTTCACGCATGTTCGGACGGCAGCGAAGGGATATTGCTTTGATTTTTTTTGTATATCACTAACACATTCTTAGTATTTTCGTAAACAAACCGATTCGTACGGGCTACGTCAGCCCATACGCTGATTCTGTCCAATTCGCTGAGACCGTCTAACGGTCTGTTATTGGCTATACTATTAACAATCGCTTTTAAATTTTAGGGACTATTCATTGCTAATTGATTTTCAGCAAATGAATTGGTTCTATTGTTATCAAGAAGTCTATATACCGGTAAACACGAACTTTAATAATTTTATGTCCTATGTCTATGCACAGGCAATACCAATGCAATCACAGTTTTTGAAGAAGTATTCGGTTTGTGATTTTAAATGCCGTCAAAAGTCTTTTTTCTTTGTTTCTTGTTCACTCTGTTCGGGAGCACAGGGCCTCGATAAGACTCTTCCATCGTACACAGTTCTGGGCTGTTGGTTTTGCGCCGTCCCATTTGATATCGGCATCCGCTAACTTGCGCATCATCGACCGTCTCCAAGTGATCTTTGGCCGACTGCGAACTCTGCTCCCTTGAGGGTTGCAGTTCAGTGCCATTTTCGTGATGCTATCTGGTGGTTTTCTCAATGTGTGACCTATCCATCGCCACTTTATGCGTTTTATTTGCATTAGGATGGGCTCCTCATTCGTTAATCTCCACAGCGCGTCGTTGCTGATGGTGTACGGCCAGAATATTCTGCAAATGATGCGGAGGCATTTGTTGATGAAGGATTGTAGCCTCTATGTGATGGTGTTAGAGACCAGCCATGTTTCGCTTCCGTACAACAACACTGACTTCACGCATGAGCTGAATAATCGCAGTTCGCTCCTAACACCCCCTCTTCTCTGCTCCTGTTTTCTCTGTTTTCAGTGATTATTTAATAGTACGAAAACCGAAAATATAATAAATTTGCTCGGCAATTAATTTTGTAAAAATTGCAAGAGAAAAAATACCATCTCTTGAAATTTTTTTTTTTTACTAAAATTTCGTAACTTTTGCTTGCCTAATTTTTAAACTTTTCAGTGTTTTTTTAATAGTACGAAAACTGAAAATATAATAAATTTTCTCGGGAATCAATTTTGAATATATTTTTTGGTAAAGTTAAAAATTAATTAAATTCATTTTGCTTTTCACGTTCGGTATAATTTTTTTTAAATATTTTTTTATTCAAAGTTTGCAAGTTTTTCTGCTACCTTATCTTGAAAATACACCAATCTTTTTCGGTAAAAAAGGTAAAATTTAAGTTTTATAAATATTTTTTGTTTTTTTTTAATTAATTTAATTTAAAAAAAGAAAAATTATTAATATTTTACAAATTTTTCCGCTATTGTGTCTTGAAAATATTTACATAAATCTTCTTCGGTAAAAAAGTTAAAATTTAAGTAAATTGGTTTTATAAAATTTTTTTGTTTTCTTTTTAATATTTTTTTAATAAAATTTTCAAAATTTTTCTGCTAGTTAATCTTAAAAATTTTCAGTGATTATTCAATAGTATGGCAACTATCTTTTTTTGGGAATAAATTTTTTTGTTAAAGTTAAAAATTAATCAAGTTGACTTGGTAGTTTTTCTCTTCAAAGTTTTTTTTACTAAAATTTCGTAACTTTGTTTTGGCTCATTTTAAAAATTTTCAGTGTTTTTTTTAATTGTACGAAAACTGAAAATATAATACATTTTCTTGGGAATCAATTTTGAATAAATTTTTTGGTAAAGTTAAAAATTAAAATTCGGTATAATTCTTTTTCATATTTTTTTATTTAAATTTTGTAAATTCTTCTGCTGTTTTCTCTTAAAAATGCACCTATGTTCTTCGGTAATAAATTTTAAATAAATATTTTGGTAAAGTTAAAATTTAATTTAATTGATTTTTTTTTCTTAATTTTCTGTTTCAATATTGGGGTTTTTTAATATTTCTTTTATTAAAATTTTCAAAAATTTTTTGCTAGTTCATCTTAAAAATTTTCAGTGATTATGTATGGAGTATGGAAACTGAAAATTGATCAACCTTCATTGAGAATAAATTTTGTAAATATTTATTGGTAAAGTTTTTATTTGCAACTCTTTTGTATCACAAAGATAAAAAAATATAATATTTTCGACTGAAGTATCGAGAATTTGAAAAAATAGCTTTCGAAACGAATGTTAAGTAACCACTCAACCAAATCCTTTTTAGAGTCCTGCTATTCTACTGCATGCGAACATAATGAAATATTTTTTTTTGTTGTTTGTTTTAATTTCCAAACTAAAGCAATGGTTGGTAATGAGACTATGCCTTAAAATTATAAATTCAACTGGACACAATCTCGTATTTACAAACAACTCAAGATACATTTATTATTATACAACTTAACCGTGCATACATACAGACATTCATAAAAGTATTCATCCACTTTAAACTAAATAAGTAAATAGCAAATGTACGAACAATTAAAAATTAGAATACAAAATATGGGAAATAAAAACAAAATAAAATTAAAAAAAAACAAAACCATTATTGGTTTAGAACTAAGTTTTGATTGACGTTTAATGGAACGGAACTGAAAGGCTATATAGACAAACAAAAGCAAAAACAATTTTGAGAAATAAGAAAATTACAGAGAAAGACTTAAGAAAAGCGATTAACTGGATAAGGAGATATACTTATAAATATATATATGTACGTAGCTGTAAGATATGAAATACGCCTTTAAATCCAAATAAGAGAATAAGAGAAGATTACTAAGTAGCAGCGCAATAAATGACAGAAAAATATTTGGTAATGGGTCTAATATTAAGAGCGAAGGTGAATTCAAAGAAAATACATATGAATGGGGGTGCAAGCAGAAGAAGACGGGAGGGAAATGTTAAGTATAGTATTTCTAAAAATATTCGCAATTAGGGACAAACTACAACGTAAAAGCACGAAGAATATCGAAGAATCGCTTCGATAAGGAAGATTGAGGAAGTAGACAAGTTGATTGCCTGAAAAACGTCATATTATGGCTGTGTGTGTGAGCCTTTTCGAATTATTTCGGGCTTTTTGAAGAAGATCTGTCAAAATGATGCAAACTCACGCACAGCTCTAATAATTATTTTAAGTGCTTATGGGAACGAAATTAAAGCCCTTAGAGATAAGTAATGGAAAAACGAGTGGAAAACACTAAATTGAACCAAATGTGCGAGTAAAGAATGACAGTAAAGAAAATGGCAGTAGATAATGAATGAAAATAAAATCATTTTGTGAAAAATATATCGATTGTTTGTTTTATTTATAATGAATTTTCTTAAAGGGGTGAATGAATTTTCACTTGAACAGATTTTCGTAATTTTTTGAAAAATCGAACAGATATGTGGCCTTTCAAGTGCACTCGCTTAGTTTATGTGGGATCTTGCGAACTTTAAAGGAAATGTAGATAGATAAACATTCATATCAAACGAGACGCAATACGGATGGCATTGAGTAGAAAGGGTGTTCCCGCGAAGACAATCCGTTTCATCAAAGCCTCTCTACGAGAACTCCGAACTGGCAGCGCTTCACAAAGGCGATATCAGCGATCCATTTACTACGAACGCAGGCATAAGTCAAGGTTGTTCCTTGTCGCCACTTCTGTTCGCCATCGTACTTGATGACGTCATAAGCCAACTGAGCTCGGCACAAAAAAGGCATCGTATGGAGTTTCACTAGACATCTTGAGGACCTGGACTTCGCCGATGAAATCTGCCTCCTCTCTCACAAACTCTCTGACATGCAAGCGAAGGCGGACTGGAGGTCAACATCGCTAAGACCATGGCTATGAGAGTTAACCACAATAACGCAAGGCAGATATTGGTTGACGGATGCCCGGTGGAATTTGTCAAAAGCTTCTGCTACCTCAGCTGCACTACCACGACAGACGGCGAAGCAGATGAAGATGTCAACTGCAGGGTAAACAAAGCAAGGGCGGCATTAGAACGAACGCGTACAGTATGGGCGAGTTTGCAAATATCCAGGCCCTCTGAACTGGTATTATTCAGCTCGTGTGTGAAGTCAAGGTTGTTGAACGGAAGTAAAACATGGCGGGGTTGCAACACCATCTCACAGAGGCTACAATCCTTCATTAACAAATGCTTCCGCATCATTGGTACAATAAACATCATCCCCAATAAATGAGGAGCCCATCCTAGTGCAAATCAAAAGTAG
Organism: Anastrepha fraterculus; assembly: GCA_037575425.1. Taxonomy (NCBI): domain Eukaryota; kingdom Metazoa; phylum Arthropoda; class Insecta; order Diptera; family Tephritidae; genus Anastrepha; species Anastrepha fraterculus. Next base: position 125,422 of record JAYXIM010035103.1, on the reverse strand, counting down.
AAAGTGGCGATGGATAGGTCACACGCTTAGCAACCCACCAGATAGCACCACAAGAATGGGAACACTAGATGGGAACCCGCAAGGGAGCAGAGGTCGCGGTCGGCCAAAAAACACTTGGAGAAGGTCGATGTTGGGCGAACTAGCCGATGCCGACATCACATGGGACGGTGTAAAACCAACAGCCCACAACCGTGTACGATGGAAGAGTCTTGTCGAGGCCCTATGCTCCCGAGAGGAGTGAACAAGGAGAAAAAAAATATGAACAACAAATTATTGTGAAGTTATAGGCATGGCATGGTGAACAGAATTCAGAGGGTGTGGCCAACATCAGACCGTTAACGAGCTCTTAGCGTATTTGAAGTAAGCAGCCGAGGCGCATTCATTAAAGGTGGTGGCACTAGACCAACAACAAAAACGTTTTCTTCTCTCTGAATCCCGAACGGTAGTCACGCACCAACCCATTCGGCTACGGCGGCCGAATTTATTTAATTTTTCTATTTTTTGTTCACAAAAAGTTCAATCATATGCCGGTAAATTGTTTGCCTGCTTGAACAAATCTCCAGTATACATATAAAGGGCGGTTAAATTTCAAGGGCCGATGTTGAATGTTAACCACACCTCAACGTCAACGACACCGTTGGACTTCTTTCTTTGGGGTTATTTTAAAGAAAAGGTGTACGTAATTAAGCCAGCAACACTTCAAGAGCTAAAGAATAGAACCTCAATTATGCCTGAGCGTCATCGAAAATTTGGACCATCGCATGGAAATGTGCCGCCACGGCGGCCAATTGGCCGATATTTTATGCCATACGTAATTGAGCCATACCAATATTATCATAGTAAGGAGAAATGACAATAATTTCTTAAAAGATTGTATTTTATTCAAAATCAACACCGGCCCTTGAAACTTAAGCACCCTTTATATTTTTTTTACTAAAATAAAAATAACGTTAAAAATAATTTGACTTAATCTTTCATACGTTTCGCGCGCTTTATTTAATCAGAATATAACGAAATTGGGAGTTCCTTACGCTATTATCTGCTCACTTCTTTCTTCGAATGCTCCACGCGTTGTACAAAATCTGTACAATGGTTCCACGTTGTCAAATTTATTTTTTATTTACTTTGATTGCGAGTAATTTCTGCCAAGCAGTACTGTAAGCCTGCTCTCTTGCCGAATGTGAAACAAAAATTCGTTTAAATGTACTGTTATTTACTGATAACTGCATATTAATTCACTCCACCATCAAAACTAAAATTATTCAATAAACACCGCCGAACACTGCCTTACCAATTAACTACATATTTACATCAGCTGATAGATGCACTTCGTTACCAACACTAGCCGAATGAGTTGGCAACCATATGAAAAACAATAACAATTCTTGAAATGAAAAACAGCGACGATGACAACACAAAAAGCAATTGCAAAAAAGTTTGTTTTTGCGTGAAATTCTTTGGCTTCGCTACAAACGATGAAACGAGGTAGCCAGCATCAACGAATATAGCAGCGTCGTCGACTGGCAATCGTGATTGTGAGTTGGAGGGAATTGGGAGTGAATGTATCTGTATCGAATGTTGAATACTCAAAGTGACTGTGCGCGCAAATTGAACGCGTCAGTCAGAATTTAACGGTACGCGCCTTCAGTTGTCATTTGTATTATTAATCGTCGGCGGAAGTCGGAAGTTGGGGGAAAAAAATATCATAGAATTAAAAAAGAGGAGAAGAGGAAGAAAATTGAATTCATAACTGTTAATCGGAGATTGTATGTGAGACAGTGTTTTGAATGGGAGGAAAATTCCATATCATAATTATGCAGTGAGAAAGCGTATGAAAAGTGTAAGATTAAAAAACAACTACAACAACAATATGTAACAAATACGTTCATACTGTGCTAATTGGTGTAACATATGTACATACATATACGTAGGTATGTGTGGAGATAGATATTTAAATTGCAAAATTGCATAGTGAGTGAATTAAAGGGCAGATTTATGGCGCATATGGAAATACATTAATAAATAATTTTAATAACTTAAGCTGCTTGCCATTGATTACCAAAAAAAAAAAAATAATATTAAATTATTTAAGCTCACAAATAAAAAAGCGCAAAAAATTTTGACATTCATAAAAGAGCAGCTGTCTTACAAACATATCGGTTTGAAGATTGCAATAAAACAGCTACAAAAAAAATGAGAGCATATTTTTTGATGAATTTATTTTGCTTAATTTTTTTCTCGTTTTGCAAAAACGATAAAATGTCATTCATTCAGTGTTGTTTGAGTGCTTGTTTTTGTTGCTCGTGATTATTTCGTTGTTGCTGTGCTTTTTTGTTATTGAAAGAATATTTCCGGGTTTAATGACATTTCTGCTGAATTTATAAAATTAAAAATTAAAAATATATAGATATGTACGTATATTATACACATATATGTATGTATATAAATATATTTTAATATTTTAAACAGTTCTCTGATTTCTTCTTAATTTAGTAAACGCATATCTTGGCTACGAATTTTAAGCGAATGAGTAGCAAAAAAAAGGAAATTAACTGTTAAAAAATAAAATAATAATTTTTCAATCAACATACACACACACATACATACATATGGATGGACATGCCCGCACATATGCCAGCTTATTTACGTATGTATGCAAATACCTAAAGCGGAGATTCATTAAAACAATTTAAGCAGCGAGCAAAAGTGAAAAAAGAAACAACATAAAATAATAAAATAAAATATAAAAAATTCAGCTACAAGTACTGAACTCGCTTTCGACGAGTCGCGCAGTGCTGTTAATTTCGATTTGAAATTTCGTTTTTAAATTTTAATGCCTGTGCGAAACGGCAAAAAAGTGACAGTGACTGTGACAAGTGACGCAACCAAACGTCAACATTAATAAACACAGCAAATATTTTCCTTTTACTCGCATTTGAGAATAAAAAGCGAATCATTCCAAAAAACAAACAAAAAAAAAGGCAATTAGTGAAAAGGCAGAAAAAAACAGCGAGAAAAAGTTTGCAAAAAAATCTCAGTAAAATATAACAGGTGAGTAACATGAGATAATAAAAAGTATTGACACTGAGCAAAACAAAAACAAATATTATTATTTTTAAATAAATGACTGAGTATACTCGTTTTTGTACGATTAACTTTGTCATGGGTGGTAGGCGGTACGCCGTTGCAGCTGACAAATGCTTCCGCCTTTTGGACAGTTGTTCGGCAAAAAAAAAAAACAAAAACAAATTCATAAAATAATAAATAAAAATTTTGCATTTCCTTCCGTCACATTTCCCATAACTCAGGCTCAATTTTAGCCCAGACATAATAAATAAGTTAATTAAAGTGAATTTGGTTTTATTAGCGATAATTAAACTCTGAAATGTGTATGCACATATAAATAAAGCATTTTTGAAACTGCTTTTGAAATACTGGAATTTTATTTGTCACCTTACCCTTGAAATATTTTGTCGACTTAAAGTCAAGGCTTTTAAGGGGACAGATACCTGTAAACGGCCATACTTTCCCTGATTTTCATTAAAATTATTTAAAATGAAAAAGTCAATATATTTTTTTTCAAAATTGGCATACAGTTTTTTTATACATTAAAATAATATAAAATTTTTTTTTTATTTTAATAATTTAAAATGGCGTCTGTACACTCAACTCTTCCAGCAAGGTCGCAGCGGGGCTTCTCAATCGACGGGCATTATAGCATCGGCGTCAGTGACCTGAATACAAAAAACCAAAAATTTGTTTGTTTATTAATGTCATAGTTTCTATATGAATTAAAAAAAATGGAAAAATAGCGGAATAAAATGCTTCAAAAAAAAAAATTAATTTTGGGGCGAATTTTCCTACAATTTTTCTTCGAAAAAATTATTTTTTCGAAAAATTTTCGAAAACTTGAAACACATAGAAAATAATATCATAAAAAAGATGTGTGCAAAATTTCAGGGAGATCAGTCAATAACTTTTCGAGTTATCGTTTACGCCAATTTGAAAAATATAGTTTTGAGAAAAACGCGTCTAAAGTTTCAATACAACGTAACTATACCTCTCCCAGCGCTCGAATGAAAGGAATAGAGTCTTCACGGTTGACGATCTATAATATAAGATATACTTAAATTTACGTTCTAAAATTTTTTTGACATATTCTTAAAGGATTATATGAACATTTTATAAACAAATTTTTTTTTCGACATTTTACAGGGATCTGTTCCCTTAAATTAATGAAAGAATGCAGTTTTTCGTGGCTTTTCTCTCGCTCAAATGATAATAGTCTTAAACATAATTTAAAATCAGCAAAAGACAATTTGAGAAAGGGCTTGAAATGTTTAAACTTTTATATCGAGCACGCCAAAGTCCAATAGATGACTTCCGTTTTGCCTGTTATCAGCAAAACTGGCCTTAGGAAAAATAAAATATTAGTTGGAAATTTTCTAAAAAAAATATTTTTAATGATAATATAATCCCAAAATTAGGTTCATATGAATAAGGATTGAATAAAGAATACTCCGAAAAAAATTATAACGATTGCTCTATAACTTTATGAGCTAGACTGCCCACCAGTTGAAAAAAAAGTAGTTTCGAGAAAAACGTCGTTCTAACTAACGCGCGCTACGGCGCGGAACCACCGAGCAGTCACTTAAGTGCTCATAGAATCGGGAATAATGCGAATTTCGCTTTAAAATTTTTAACACATATTCTTGAGAAGTTATACTAACAATTTAGGCAATAAAAAAAAAGTCGATTTTTTGATAAGTCTAAACTGGTTTCCCCCCTTAAAACTGTTTTATGGGCGATCTTTAGCTCCTGAGCGATGCTACGAATAATTTGTTTACGGTTTTAATACTTCTTTCAATATAATGGTGGGTGTGAATAAATAAAATAATAAAATGGTCGACGACCATACGACGCTGAAAAGATCGGCTTTCGTCCGATCACCGAAATTAAGCAGCGTCGGGCGCGGTTAGTACTTGGATGGGGGACCGCTTGGGAACACCACCGCATGTTGTTCGCTTACAACAATTTTTTACTTTCTTATATTTTTTCGCTTACAACCGATTTTTATTTTCATTTCACTTTTGCATTTTTTATTGATATTTATTTAAAATTATATTTTATGCTGTGGTTATACTTGAACATTTTGTATGCGTATGTAAATTAATTCAATGCTCAGCAATGATTTTTTTGCTCGTTTTTACATCATTTAGTTAGTAAATTTATTTAACATGAAAAATGCCCGAACGGAATCGACGAAACCAAATTTCCCGACACCATAAACACCATTAACAATTTCAGTGGCCTTCTTTGCATTTTCGCCTTTATCAAAGAAAAATTGTTAAACGTACCGAAGTTTATTTTTTGTTTTTACTACCATTGTTAACACCCTGTAACTCACAACTGAATGGAACAAATAAAAGGGAGCAAACGAATTTTTTAGTGTGAAATGTCAACTTGACAACTGTCAACGAGCATAAACTTTAAATTGTTTGATCGATACTTTACGAGATATCGATCACTACAGCCATCTACCGAGAGAATAATGAATTTCTTTTTCCTTAAACTAATATTATATAGCACGCGTGTTTGCTGAAAGAATGTCCTATTCCAAAAAATCAAAGATCAAGAAAACGGGCCTTCAAGCTTTCAGCTTAATATTCCACACCAAGTTAAGATATGCACACATTTCCTTCTAATGCGAATATTTTCTCCTAATACAATAAGCAGATATCGCATATTTATCTGAAATACAAACATTTTTGGAATTATGATAGGCTTGCAGGAAAGAAGTAAGACCCTTTTACAAACGCTAGCACCTCAATATTTTAACCCGTTTTGAATATTTTTTCCCCATTTTTTGAATGTTCTTAATTTATTTTATAAAAGTATAATGTTCTGACTGAAAAAACCAAACTAAATCCAAGTTTTAAACTTTGTGCAAAATTTAGAAAAATTCCTCAAAATTTTTATCAGAATTTCATGGTTTTTGATTGGAACTTCTAGAAACATTAATGGGATACAGTTTTATGGCTTATTACATTTTAGTATAATAAAATGAAGATTTGAAGTAAGATTTTTTATACAACAATTTTTTTTCCGTGATGGAGTTGCCCGTTTTCTCCATATAAATAAATAAATAATTGGCGCCTACACTTCTGTTAGGTGTTTGGTCGAGCTCCTCCTCCTATTTGTGGCGCGCGTCTAGTCGCTGTTCCACCATTGGTGGGACTTACAGTTTTAAGCTGATTCCGAACGGCAAATGGTTATTTATGAGAAGCTTTTCCATGGCAGAAATGAACTCGGAGGTTTGCCATTGTTGGCCGAGGGACGACCGGTATTAGAAAAAACTGTTTATATCTTTTTGCTGTTTCATGTCTGGTCAAATACTCATTTTTATAGATATTTTTTAGGATTTTTTTTTTAAGAAAATAAAATGCGATCGTTGTGGTTTTATAGTATGTTATTATTGGAATCAAATAGTATACAAAAACATTTTTTTGACATATTTTTTTTTAGTAGTGTGGCACCAAAGTAAGCGTCTTAAAAAAAAGTTAGGTGGCTTCTCAACAAGATTTTGGCTCTTCAGGACAACTGAAACGAAAAAGTTAAACTGATTATTATTCTGTAGGCTTGTCATTCTGGCAGGTGCTATAATGGGAAATTGTTTTTGAAAAATAACAAAATGGCGGACTTTTGAAAAAAAGTATGTTTTTCGGGTGAAATCAGACTGGGTGGGCCATATAGCGTTTGCTTTTTGAACCACCTATTTTTTTGAGAATGGTAACACAAATGACATGTCAAATGTGTTCATAATTTACTTAAAGGTTTGACAATTACAAAATGGGACGCTATACGCTTGAACAAAATTGAGAAATATTGAAAACCTATTTCCAAAGTGGTGAGTCTTCTTCTTCTTTTATGATTTTCACATCGGTGGCTACGTCAATAAGCAAAATTGTGGGATTTAAGGCTCAGAAAATCCATACGTTACTTTAGAGAAGCAAATGCATCCACAACGAGTCACTGTTTGGTGCGGTTTTTGGTCTGGCGGCATCATCGGGCCATTTCTTTTCGAAAATGAGCGAGGAGCCGCGGTTACCGTAAATGGCGAGCGTTACCGTGACATGCTCAAGACATGCTTGTTTCCAAGAAGATGAAGAGGATGATATGGACGACATTTGGTTTCAACAGGACGGTGCAACTTGTCACACTGCCAAAGTTACACTCGAACTTTTGGCTACCGTTTTTGAAAACCGAATAATCAGCCGAAATTCCGATATCAATTGGCCGCCTCGGAGCTGTGATTTAAGCCCGTTGGACTATTTTTTGCGAGGAGCCGTTAAGAACCAATGCTATGCGAACCATCCAGAGACGATTGATGCTTTAAAACACGAAATCGAAGTTGCCATTCATGAAATTGGAGCCCAAACAATCGAAAATGTGCTTAAAAATTGGGTTGATCGAATGGCCTACTGTAAAGCCAGTCGTGGCAGTCATTTGAACGATATTATTCCTCACTCATAAATGACAATATTCAATCTTCAAAATAAAAAAGAAAGTTCGAAAAAATATTGATAAGTTTTTTTTTTTATAGCCGATTCAAAAAGCAAATTTTACATGACCCACCCTATATTTCCTCCGTGAAACAATTTTTTTTTCAACGTTTTTCATGCAGTAAAGTGCTAAAATAATGTATAATGTGCTAGAATATGCATTTTTCAAGTGAATAAAAATAATAAAATTCGGGCACAAATACTTAAGAAGCTACAAATCACGAACTTTTCAATGAAGGCATCCTTTTGCATTGCATAGTGTTATTTTTACCAACTGAACCTAGCTATGCGTTAAAAGATTTTCCAAGTCATGGATAATATCTTGAAAAATTATAAAGTTCTATGCCTCTATAAAAGGACCCTTTACTTTTATTTTATGAAACTATATTATTTATTTTTAAAGAAAAAAATTTTATTTTATAAATAAACGCATAACCCAGCGTTAAAATATTTTCCAAGTCATGGAAATTATCTTAATAAAATGTAAAAGTGTAAAAACGTAAAGTTAAATGTCTCTATAAAAACACCCTTTATTCGGTTTTATAAATTAAATATATGTACAGATTAAATAAATTAATGAACAAAAAAAAAAAAAAACAAAAAAAAAATTTTTTCATTTGAACTTAAGAAGTCATTTATAAGCTCTTAACCGTTACTCCATGAAAAGGTCTGCGTTTTGATTCTCCAACGGGGTAAACTCTCTCATTGCTCCGTTAGCAGGATATATGTATATACATACATATATATATATATAATTGGCGCGTACACCCTTTTTGGGTGTTTGGCCGAGCTCCTCCTCCTATTTGTGGCGTGCGTCTTGATGTTGTTCCACAAATGGAGGGACCTACAGTTTCAAGCCGACTCCGAACGGCAGATATTTTTTATGAGGAGCTTTTTCATGGCAGAAATACACTCGGAGGTTTGCCATTGCCTGCCGAGGGGCGAGCGGCGAAAAATGTTTGTCTTAATTTTGGTGTTTCACCGAGATTCGAACCTACGTTCTCTCTGTGAATTCCGAAGGGTAGTCACGCACCAACGCATTCGGCTACGACGGCCGCAGGTTAGCAGGGTAGAGTATACAAAATAACTAACTTATTAACAAAAGTATAGGGAACCAGCGTTTGCTTGCAATGGAGTAACTTTGGAATATTGAAACTATTATTCCAAGTTCAACTGAGAAAATAAAAAGGTAAGTGCGCCAACAGTCGAACACTTTTCGCTTTGTACTCTTAAAATTCAAAACCCGTTACAATTAAAACTTCTTCAAAGATACTAGCCGAAGTGTGCGAGAACTAAACCAAATGTCTAATTAATTACTAACGGCATTGTTCAATAAAGCTAATATAACTAAAAATAATGAATTTCATAAGAAAATATTTACAGAATTTAAATTAAGTTGTATAACAAAACATTATGAAAGTTATGATTTTTTAAAGTCTTTAAGCAAGTTAAGTGTCCGACAACTAACGCCTTTTACCCTACACATTTGAAATTAGACAAATCAAATAAAATTTGGTCTTCCTTAATATCATTTACTTATAACTTTTCGTAGTTAATAAATAAATGTTCTTGTCATTATCCGCTCTTTGCTAGAGTATCTAATGTTGCTATTGTTATTGCTGTTAGATACTAATGTTGCTATTCGGTTTGTTTGCTGGTTTTCGGCTTTGGTGCACGTGCAGCAGCGAGGTCACATGCCTACTGTGCTTTCCCCTTCGTTTCGCTCTCGTTCTGTATGTTGTACGAGTGGTTGTGGTTGTTGTTGTTTGCGTGTTTGTTGCTATTGCTGTTTGTAATTTGCGATTTGTTTTTATCCGCTGTTTCCTCTTGAATTTTTTGTTTTCATAACGGCATTCGTGCGACGTCAGTCTGCTACTGTGACTGTTGTTGCTGCCAACGTCACAACGACGTCGCTAACTAGCGACTATGCCAGCACTAGTCGCTCAACAAATACCCACGCGTTCATACATCGTACAATCGTACAAATATGCATGTGCTTATACACAGCCATCCATCCATATATGTGTATGTATGTATGTTCGCATGTTGGCATTCAATTTGTTCGGCTATGTTGCTGTTGTTATTGTAGCTATTACTGCTGCGCAGCAAAGCCTCTTGGCATTGTTGTTGCTGTTCGACATTCTCATGCCGCATATACTCGTATGCACTTGCTGCTTCCTAAATTTGTTGTTGTTGTTTTTGTAATCGTGGCGAACCTACGCTCGAACATGCACACGTATCCATACATATATACATCCAGCCAGACGTAAAGTGTTGACGTAGCAATGTTTGTTTGTGCACGCGTCGTGCCTGTGTAGCTGCGATTTGTCGGCTGTCGTTTATATGTACATACATACACACACAGTCACATGCATATAAACATATGCGGGTTGACTAATTCAAGTACAATGCCCAAAAAAAACGTGCTCAGTAAGCAGTGACGCCGACGGCAACAGCTGCAGTAGCATCAACAACTCGATGACGACGCGACGCCTCAACAAACAACAAACAACAAAAACACCCTCTGCTTACATGCTTAGTTGGTCATTCTTGGGGTAGTGCTGGGTGACTGTTGATTTTGGCTGTTTATGTGCTACTGACAAATAAATTCGGCATATTCCAAACAGCTGATAGTCTGGCCTGCATTTCGGCCTCTACACTTGCTCATATTGGTTTTGTGAATTTTTATGTGTATGTATGTATGTATGATTTGATTTTGCTTTTCATACATTAGGCATCAAATGGAGGTACATGCTATGATTCTTCTTCCATTCATATTTTTTACATAAATTTATTAAATAATATGGGTGTATGCTTACAAACTTGTGGGTTTTACATAATTTTTTAAGTATGTATAAAAAAATTGACATATGCACATATGTACATAAATATGTACATATCTGATTTTTCATAAATTACATTAAAATTTGTATATTTCTTAGAAAATGTAAATTAATATGATTAGATTAAAAAATTTATTTAGAAGTCTCTCCTTTGTTCTGGATCCTAAGCTTTTGCTACTGGTATTTGAGAGTCCAAAGCTGACCACAAGTGCTCTATCGTCCTTAAATTTGGTGATTAAGTTGACTAATTCAACATTATTCTTTATAGACAAATTTTGCACTTTCCGGCCTTCCACATTTTCACTACGAACAAAAAAAAAATATTTTAAATAATTAAATTATGTAAATAAATTTTTCACGTGATGAAGCTATGGTCCACCACAGACTGTGAAGCTAAGAGAGAGAGAGAAATAAATTTGTCACGACACTTGAATTTATCTTCTTGAACACAAATTTAATCAAATCAGAAATTTTTTTACATTGAAAGGAATCACCATGAAAGAAACTCGTACCCTGCACAGACTGAACTGCTAATTAATTAAAGAAAGATTTTTTTATTAACATAACTGTAAAGTAAATTTAAAAATTAAAAAAATGCAGGAGGTATTTGAAGGTTTCCACTTTTGGAAAAGTATGTGGACAATTCCAGTTTACTGTAGAGTGCGCTTTTGCTTGACTTTACTTTGTATTTTGTCGAGGTTAACTTTCAGACCCACTGGCTTTGCTTCACAGGGTCCGCCACTCGAAGTGTACCCAATTAAAAAGGCCATAAAGGTTACAAAAAAATGTATTTAAATTTTTTTTACAAAAATTAGTATCAATCACGTAACCCAAAGTACAATGAAAAAAAGTTGCTCTGCATCATTTCTCCTTGAAAGGTTGATGGATCTGTAAAAAGTTAAAAAAAATCTTATAAAATAAAGTTGTAGTTATAGTCCGTCGATCCGGATTTTTGAATTTTTAAAAAATTTGGCAATTTACGGCATTTTTAAAAAAAAGGATGCGTTTTACGTCATAAATGTCACACTTTAATTATGTTTATTAAATTTTTTAATAATAATGTCAAAAATCTAATCTATAAAGAAAACATTTTCGAATATTAAAAAAAAACCTCATCAATAAATATTAAAAACTGTATGAGTTATCATGCAGAACATGCCGAAAAAAGTAGTTTCGAGAAAAACGAGTTTAAAATTTGAGGTGCTAGAGGGCGCGGACCGCGCTCTACACAGTTAATGGACTGTAGAATCGATAATATTGGGAATTTCCGCATGAAAATATCACAGTATTTCTGCCCTTTCCAAATTGGATAAATAAGTAAAGCAAATGGGTCTGAAGCACCTCCAGTTATCAAACAAACAGTCGGCGCACTCGCGTATCGGCAACCACGCCGAGGTTGGCATTCGGCAAGTACTTAGAAGCCAGAAATACTTCAGCAAAAGCTAGTATTAATTGCACATGGAACGATTTTTTTGCGAAGCCACTTATTTTATTAAAATCAAAATGGAAGCTGTTCCAAGCGGTATACAGAGCGATACAAACTTACAAGTTCGTATGCCTTCAACGTTACTTCATTAAAAGATTCCTCAAACTACCCGACTTCACTCCGAATTATGCAATAACACTAGAAAATAATTTAGAAGATAGCCACATGTATTCTCTAGAACTACACATGAAGTATATCTGGAAAACGATTTATAAATATAAGTGCAACAAACTCCCACACAAACTAATACAAGGCATCTTAAGTAAAAATGTGTTTTGGCTTAAGCATCTGAACGACATGGGAAAGGAGTTCGGTCTGAAGTTTGAAGAAAATATCACCGCTACGGACTGGCAAGATCACTGTGTGCAACTTCTTACCAAAATGAAAATAAAAGATATCAACATGGCAAGGCAAAAAGCACAGTCAAGCGCGACGCGAATTTATAAAGATATATACTACTCAAAAGGGGAATCATACTATATATTAATGAAGATATGCGGCTAGCTGATATTACGACAATTTTCAAAGCAAGATGGGGTTTACTGAAGCTAAATGCAACTACGTATGGAAATGCTCAGAAAATATGCACCCTCTGCAATTTAAACGAGGCAGAAGATATGCAGCACTTCTTAGGAAGATGTCCGGTACTGAAGGAGATCAGAACAAGATACCTAATCGCAGCGAAGCTAAATAAAGTAGATATACTTAAAGGCCACAATAATAGATATACTTAAAGGCCACAATTGGAAAAGGCTAACTTGCTTTATATACTCATTTTTACGCTATAGGGAATTTCTTATTGCAGAGTTTAATTTTTGATTAATTTTTGAGCTGTGGCAGACAACATTTTTATTGCCACACATTTATTATTTTTTTCTTTATGCATTTATATATTATATTTAAATGAATTATTGTATAAATTATTGAAATGTAGGATACAATATTTATAAATAAAGAAGAATTACTGCTAAGAAGACTTCGTATTTTTATTAACCAGTATTAACACCGATAACAATGTCAGCCTTGAAATTCACGTGGAATCTCTCTTAGGCAACTGAGTAGTAAAGTCCGCTCTCGACAAACAAAATTAGTAGCCTTTAAGGCTCTCATCATGCACGACCTAACGTATGGAGTGTTTGAGAGAAAGATTCTGCGCAAAATTTTTGGACCTTTGCACGTTGGCGACGACGAATATCGCAGGCGATGGATGATTAGCTTTGCGACTAGCGTGCTTTGTTAAACTTGGCCAAAATCGCTTAAGCGGTTGATGCGGCAATCAAGAAGAAGAACAAACGTAAATATTTCTACTTCGAAACAACCGTTTTCAGTCGATAGAAGGCAACCATAAATGAGAATTCACCACGTGATTCCAGCAAATGTGCTTCCAAAAAAGATTTGATGATAAGATTAGTCATTGGCGTTAATGTTGTTAAGTCGGAAGAGGCTTATTTTGAATGCGATACAACAAAAATTTGGATGAATAATAAATACTTGGTGCTTTATTCACCAATATTTAGTGCTTTATTCACCAAATATTGACACTTTTTCGACAGAATGTATGTGGTGTGTGATGTATGCCCGCAATAAAAAAGAAATAACCTAATCTAATCTGGGTTTCTTAAGTTATATTCGCGGGTTTTTTGCTCTGTATTTTAATTTGTAAATAAAAATATGCATGAAATAGCGGAGAATTAAGGAAATTCCAGAATATAAATTAAGCCTCTGATGCGGACTTCCCGATTTGCATTGTTTTTTTATTATATATTTTTATTATTTATAATAAAAGCAAATGTATGGGCAAGTAGGTGTTAATAATTATATAAAGATATACATACATATACACACATATGTATATACTATACATATGTATGTATATATACATATATATTCATATATGTACTATGTACGCACTCATTCACCGTTATACTGTGGGGTGGCCTGTTAAGTGTTTCAAAACGAGAAACAAAGCCTATTTGTGCGAGACAAAAACCTTTCAATTTGTCATAAAATCTATATACATGCGTATGTGCATACATACATACATATGTACACACACATATTCGCAAAAACTTTGTAAGTGTCTATATAGGTGTATATATATGTATATGTACATACATATGTATGTGTGTATGCGTAAGTTTCCAAGTTTCGTTACGTTCATTTATCGTGTTGGGTACGCAATTTTTTGTTTTCATATTTTGTTTTTGCATTAATAAATAAAATTACGAAATTCCCATTAAAACAAGGAAATTAAATTTTTATAAAACGTACAAAAATGAAACAAGACAAAGCCGAACAAAAAAGAAAAACAAGAATCTGGCAACAAAAACTAGAGTCTCCTTGAATTAAATTCAATTAAAAATATTTTTATCATTTCAAATAAATTTGTAGCACAGATATATAAAAGTAAACACACACACATACACATACATACATATATTTTCTGATTGCCAGACGAGAGTGTAGAAAAAATCTCAGTGCAAATATATATAGACATACATACATACATACCTACAATTTTACTTGCATTTAAGTACATATTAACTATATCTGCAGTTATGTATGTAAATAAAATGTAGTATGTATGGCCGTATTTATGTGTGTGTGTATCAAGAAATATTTCTATAAAAAATTACCATAACTACAGTAACAAAACTGAAACACAACAAATAATAAATATGCATAAAAAGCACCGCAATTTTATTATTAAATAGCTGACAGATATAAAAAACAACAACAACAAACGCAACTAACAAAATTCATGCGAAAAAAGTCAATAAAGCGAAATACATCAAAAAAGCAAGACAAAAAACGCAAAAAAAATGTTAAAAAAAAATAATAATAGCAAAAACAAGAACAAAAACACGAACAAAGCAAATTGAAAATAATGAAAAGCTTCAAGTGAAATCCCCTTGAGATTCTTACTGGTAGACTCACAAAAAGTCGTAGAAACGCAGTATACATTTTTATATAAGTAGTGAAACTCCAAGTAGAAATCGACTTTTTTATTTTTGTTAGTCTTTTTTTCCTTCAAAAATGTAATAAATATAGTAAGGAAAAACACTTAGTAGTAATTACTTGTTGCAGTGCTGAGTAGAAATTAAATTGCATATCAAAAATAAGACAATTCATATGCATGAATGTACGCGTATGTGTGTATGTGCATTTGTATAGGTACATGGGCTGGAAATTTTATACGCCTAAAAAATGCATCTCTTCAATCATGAGTCAATACATACATATGTACATATAGTGGCTCAATAAAGATCACGGACATACTTGGTATGCACCTTCAAATACAAAATTTTTGTAAGAAATGCAAGTTGAATATTTTTATTTTTATAATTTTCTATTGGGCATGCAAATAGGATTTTGAAAATAGTAATAATAAAGGGTGATTAAGTTTCAAGGGCCGGTGTTGATTTTGAATAAAATACAATTTTTATATTAAATTATTGTCATTTCTCTTTATTATAATAATATTGGTGTGGCTCAATTACGTCGCCGCGGCCTCGGCGGCACACCTCCATCCGATGGTCCAAATTTTCGATGACGTTGAGGCATAATTGAGGTTCTATGCCGTTAATGTGCCGAATTATCTCATCCTTTAGCTCTTGAATTGTTGCTGGCTTATCGACGTACACCTTTTCTCTCAAATAACCTCAAAGAAAGAAGTCCATCGGTGTCAAATGACATCGCCGCGACGTGAGATTATTCGGCCATCAAATTTTTCGCGCAAAAGAGCCATTGTTTCGTTAGCTGTGTGACAAGTGGCACCGTCCTGCTGAAACCACATATCGTCCACATCCATATCTTACAATTCGGGCCATAAAAAGTTCGTTATCATCTCACGATAGCGAACACTATTCACAGTAACTGCCTGAGCGGCCTCATTTTGGAAAAAATACGACCCGCTGATGATGCCGCCGACCCATAAACCGCACCAAACAGTCACTCTATGTGGGTGTATTGGTTTTTCGGCAATGACTCTTATTGACGAATCCACTGAGGTGAAAATGTGTCTCGTCACTGAAGATGATTTTGATTTGAACGCCCGTTTTCATAATAACCCTGAATAACTTTGACGCGTTGCTCGATTATGTATCTTTCCATGGTTCAAATTGATTTAGTCTAAAATTGAAAAATGTTAAATGAAATGCAGAAAAAGCTTGACGTTTAAGTGTGGTTCACATTCAACATCGGCCCTTGAAGTTTACAAATCTATTACCTCCTTGATATAAAAAATTTATTGGTGTCAAAAAAGAAGTAGAACATCTGGCATTATTGCGATTAGTTGGCACTTTAAAACGATGAATCCCACAATTAATTTTCTATCGGTAGAACAGTGCAAAGAAAGAACCAAAAGTAATAAATCAAAATAAAGTTTCAGACGTGTTTTGTTGAATAAAAGTCCAAATTGTAAACATGGGTAGAAATCGTGGACAAAGCTCAATTGCAGTCAGAAGGGTTTCAGTGAAAAAAACACTATTTTTGGGAATTTTTTTCTTAAATATGGATTGAGCAAATTTATTGAAACCTTTTTTACATTATTAAGCATACTTTTAACTATATTCTGTAATTTTTTCAAGCGGAAATACTTAAAAATAAGCGGATGACAGACCATGTCCGGGAACGTCTTGAAAAAAAAAAAAACATTTTGCAGTGATCACTGTGTCTCGGTCGGGAATTATCAGAAACCAAAACCAATTCAAATTTAGTCAAAGTATCATTAAATTTTCCCCCCAACGTTATCCGCTTGTTTTTTTATTCGTTTAAAAATTTTTGGCGGCGGTCTAAAGTGAACACTTCTATTTTCAACGAAAATTTCCGCCATTTTTTTTTCATACCAAAAAAAAAAAATATAAACTAAGGTGTTCTCCTGAACACCGATCATAATCGTTGTTTCCCACTACATATTTTGTTTTCGCTATACAAAAATAAAATCATCACTCCGATATACATATGTACTTATATTAAATTTGCTTTCATCAAAAACAAAACATCGTTCCAGAAATCAGGATTTGTATGGATGGATATGATTTTGCGAAATCAAATCTTTTCTGGTGATTTATTTTGCTTATGCATCCTCAAAGTATTCCTCTTCTCAAAGTATTTTACACTGTTAGGGGGGTCAGCTCGGATTAAAAGTTTCCGTAAGCTCGTAGCCGAATGGGTTGGTGCGCGACAACCATTCGGAATTCACAGAGAGAACATCGGTTCGAATCTCGGTGAAACACCAAAAATTAAGAAAAACATTTTTCTAATAGCGGTCGCCCCTCGGCAGGCAATGGCAAACCTCCGATTGTTTTTATGCTATAAATACCAAAAACTGCCATGAAAAAGCTCCTCATAAAAAATATCTGCCGTTCGGAGGCGGCTCGACCAAACACCCAAAAAGGGTGTACACGCCAATTATATATATAC
Organism: Anastrepha fraterculus; assembly: GCA_037575425.1. Lineage (NCBI taxonomy): Eukaryota > Metazoa > Arthropoda > Insecta > Diptera > Tephritidae > Anastrepha > Anastrepha fraterculus. Next base: position 108,107 of record JAYXIM010035103.1, on the reverse strand, counting down.
TATATATATAAGCTCGGCTGTAATTTCAGATAAAGAAGTCTTCGGTGATTTTTTCACAATTTTTATTACGTGGCGCTCTTCTTTTTCTGTCAACTTTCTGAGTCGGCCCGATCTCTTGCGGTTTTCCAATTTGTTTAACCTTTAAGTCGTTTTAAGACACTTTTCACAGTATAGCGGCTTTTTTTAACAATTTTCCAATTTCTGAAAGTGATTTTTTATTAAAACTGAAGCTTAAATAAATTTTTAAAATAGTTTTTTCTTTCAGCAGTGGTAGTTTCGCTACTCTTTCTACCCATTTTAGGCGCATATTCAAATAACGAAAATTGTCAATTAATTGCTACGGTTTGAAAATTGATACATCCTGCTATCCCGTTACTTCGAAAATGATAGCAGGGTTGCTTTTAAAGTTACTATGGCAAAGTAACATACATATGTGCCAATACTTTTGTCGCAAAATATATGGAATTAATTTAAAATTTGTTTTTTTTTCTTCTCTCAAAAATAAAGTAATTGATATCGAATTTTTTAATAAATAAAATAACACTAAGATGTAGTGTACTAAAAATAAAAAAATTAAAATTGTTAAAATAAATAAGTTTATGTGCTATGCTAAATTGTACCTTCATATCTACTCTGTGCCAATACTTTTTACGGTGAGTGTATATTAATCCACATAAAGTAATAATAACTATTATCGCCCGCTGTTCGATTTCGAAACAAGTAATTACAACCGTGCTCGTAAATTGCCATAAATATTGTCATATTATTATGTATAAGAATCACTCACTTACATATGTATGTATGCATACATGCGTATGCAAAGATCTTTATCATACATATATGTATGTGTGTGTGTTTGTATGCATATACGCATTTATATGCATTCAAGCTGAAGCGTGAAAATTCTGATCAAGGGCGAAATCAAACTTTTGAACTGTTGGTGTGGGTGGGTGCTTTAACCCCAAATCTCTCTCTTATTCCACCTTTTCTTCATTACACTCATTAAACAGATAATTTATTCTTGTATTAAAAATTAAGCAATCGACCTCAATGTAGTTGGAATAAAACAGTTAGCGGCACTTTCTCAATGAGAGCGAAAGTTCTGCCAATAGTTCATTCACCTTAAAAAATGCGTGTACATCGACTGCAATCCACATTTCTTCATTACAATAATTATTTTCAACCGCGGGATTTTGTTTTGATTATCAGCAGCTAATCGGCAGCCTTTCGTCCCCGGATAAGTTTAATCGGATGTTATCTGAACATTGAAAACACCTTTTAACCGATTAAGGGGGGACCCTCATTTATCGGGTCAAAAAAATCGATTTTTTGGAAATAATTTTAATCTATTCTACAACTATTTAAGAATATACTTTCAAAATTTCAAGTCGATATCTGTATTTTTGAAGGAGTGACAAAATTTTTAACAGGACGCGACGGGTGGCCTGATCGCCTGTATCCAAAACTTTAAACGCGTTTTTCTCGAAACATCATTTTTCGATTTTGTGTACACAATTGAGAACGCTGTTTTGAACCAATCAGGCTTTACAATAGCTCATTTTAAAGATAATTAAATTGTTTTCAATGTGACATTAAGTGTTTTTTTTTTAAAAAAAGATTTTCATATTTTTTTGTAATTTTAAAGTCAATTTTTATGCATGAAAAATCACTTTTAACATAAAACTGGGTAAAAAATATCAATTTCGACATTTTTTTTTTAAATCAAAATGTCACATCGTCAATGTAAAGTTTTAAAAAAAATTTGGTTTTTTTATTTCAGAAAAAAATTCAGAGCGCTAGAATGTACACAGATAGAATGAGGTGCCATGGACGAGGTGTATATTTCCATACTTAAAATGTTTTTTTTCTTCTCCGAAAATTTTTGTAGACAGTCAAGACATTTATTAAAGTACTTTATGAATTACAAAACGTTTGAAGTTATTTTACCTGAGAAAAAAATTCCCAAAAATGATGCATTTTTCGACCGTCTAAATGAGGGTCCCCCCTTAAGTGCTATGCGTTTTCTTCCATCTAAAATATTCGAGCATGCAATTTGAAGGGAAGAAAAGGTGTGACACCTCAGGGTGGAAAAAATTGCCAGAAACCGATAGTATTTTGTAGTCACTTGAAACTTGCATTTCTTATACTAAAATTGAAGAGGCTATAAAACTGCATACTTAGGAAAATTCTGGTTAAAAAGTTGAAAGTTTTGATGGAATTTTGTAAAAGTTTTGAACAAAGTTTGAAACTTTGCGCCATATTTTGTTGCAACATGAACTATATTTTTAAGATATAAAAAAATTGGGAGTATGGTGCATATAGTATGTATGTATTTATATGACAGACCGGCAAGCCAAGCAGAGTGGTACCGCTTTTTGAAGGCTTTTGGAGTGTTGAGCGTTGGTGTTCATTTATGGGAGCATATAACAGTATTTTTTTGAATATTCATCTGCTAAGCATTTGAGCATTCACTTTATATGAAAACTTTAAAGCCAATTCGTCAGTACTGCAAACGTTTTTTGTTAAGTAAAGGGTGGTTAAATTTCAAGGGCCGATGTTGAATATAAACCACACATAAATGTTAAGTTTTCTTCTGCATTTCATTTGACGTTTTTCAATTTCAGACTAATTGAATTTGAGCCATGGAAAGATACACAATCGAGCTATGCGTTAAAGTTATTCAGGCTTATTATGAGAACGGGCGTTCAAATCAAAATGCATATCGCGCACTTCGTGATTCAGTGATGAGGCACATTTTCACCTCAGTGGATTCGTCAATAAGCAGAATTGCCGCATTTGGGCGAATGATAATCCAAGAGTGTTTGCTGAAAAACCAATGCACCCACAAAGAGTGACTGTTTGGTGCGGTTTATGGGCCGGCGGCATCATTGGGCCGTATTTTTTCCAAAATGAGGCCGCTCAGGCAGTTACTGTGAATAGTGTTCGCTATCGTGAGATGATAACGAACTTTTTATGGCCCGAATTGGAAGATATGGATGTGGACGATATGTGGTTTCAACAGGACGGTGCCACTTGTCACACAGCTAACGAAACAATGGCTCTTTTGCGCGAAAAATTTGATGGCCGAATAATCTCACGTCTCGGTGATCTCAATTGGCCGCCAAGATCATGTAATTTGACACCGTTAGACTTCCTTTTTTGGCGTTATTTGAATGAAAAGATGTACGTCGAAAAGCCAACAACAATTCAAGAGTTAAAGCATGAGATAATTCGGCTCATTATCGGCATAGAACCTCAATTATGCCACAGCGTCATCGAAAATTTGGACCATCGGATGGAGGTGCGCTGCCGAGGCCGCGCCGGCCATTTGACCGATATTTTGTTCCATACGTAATTGAGCAATACCAGTATTATCACAATAAAGAGCTAATAAAGAGGAATGACAATAATATCCTAAAAAATTGTATTTTGTTCAAAATCAACACCGGCCCTTGAAACTTAACCACCCCCCAATAGGAGCATTACCCGCGGAATTCGAGTTAAGCCATTTAAGATAAAATGTATAAGTGTTACGTATGTAGTTATATGAAAGTGAATGCCCAGTAACAGAGATGAACAATCAATTTCTCCTTTAAAAACAGTAAAACCAAAAGACAGTGAGAGTATAGACTTTCCACTCTCTGGGGAACTTAGCGAACTGAGAGCATATTTGAAGGAGACCTTTGAGTACAAGTTACATTCTCTTGATTGCAAATTGGTGAGAAGGCCTCCAGATAAATATTGGATATTCTAAGCTACATAGGGCAGACGGGGGAAGTAAATTGTTATTTGTGAGGGTCCGATAACTTAGAGCTATTACGCCGTACAAGACCTACGGCAGAGTAAGAAGTAGATACAACAAAATTAACGTAGCTATTGAATGAAAAATGTGAATCAAAAATCACTCCTACATCTTTGAACTCATGAACAGCAAGAAGTAGAAGCAAGAATTTAGCAATATTTTGATTGAAAAATGTCACGCACGACTTGGATAAAGTAATATTGAAACAGCAATCACCGGTGTTTTCAATTGGCTGTACTTAGTCAAGTTTCTTTGGCTCTCGATGCGGTAGGACTCTTCTAACGAATAAATGGGCGCTCCTTTTTTGGATCGTCACAAGTTATTATGTTTTCTAATCAGTTTCTTTTAAACCTTTTTCAATAGTATATCATAATCATCAGCTCCTATTTTTCACATAAGAGCGTAGGGTCCAGCATATACCTATTAATGCGAGCTTTTTGTTGTTCTTAGGTGAGCACCATCTTGATAAAGTATAATATTTTTCCGGTAAAAAAAAAAACAATTACAATGCATAGTAAAGCTATCTCTATACTGATTTGTTTACTGAAGAGAGGGGTATTGCATTCGAGAGAGCATGCACAAACAAACAATTCTCAATAGCTGACGGTCACTGGCGTTTGGTGCGTGCGTTCTTCTCTCACAGCAGTGCCGATCTCGTTCTTTAATAGCCATACCCCTCGAATTGTTTGTTGTAATTGTTTGTTTGTAGCGTTCATTTAAACAATGAACATTTTTGATTTCATTCATAGATTTTTTTGTCGACTGCCTAATGCTGACAGACATATTTTTACACACAAATACCAGGGGCCCCAAAATTAATCATCCAATTTTGTTTTTGAGTAACGTTTTTACTAAATAAAAAAATGTTTTTGAGTGATGGCAATCTTTATTTTGACCTTTACGTGTTCCACTGCTTATTTGCTTGTATACTCCAGCTGTCTAATTCACAAGTGTTAAATTTGATTGACGTACGACGCCATTTGCGAAAATTATAAATCTTCCGATAGAGTGATTGATTTTGCGCCACCTTTTACTTATATTTCAGACACTTCTGTATGTTTCTACACTTTACATAGACATTTTCATTGATTCAGCATGCAAAGAGATATTTCTACTGTTGCCTGGGCGCTGCCTGCAATAACAACAAACGGCATAAATAAAGATTGCGTTCATCAAGCAGCGAAACAACAAATTACAAGAACATATGCACTTATAAAGCTTATTGCGAAAATTAAAAAAAAACTGCGTGCTAATTTTTTTGAATTTATAAGTAACAGGAAAATATTTATATTTCTATATACTTATGTAATGTAAATATGTATATAACTAAATAAATATGTATGTATGTAAGCACAAGTATATTTTTGTTGAAAAAATTCTTCAAGCTGTAGTTGAATTTAAAATTAAGATGAAAAACGTAAATTCGTAAAATACTTTAACAAAAAACCAACAATAATCAAAAAACCTAAATGAATTATACTTCCGCGAGAGAAAAAACGCACACACACAAACAAACACATAAAACTAAATGAAAACGGCGTAAATAAATGAAAAATAAGCAAAATGTGTAATAATAGTATAAATTTGAAAGTGTTTTTTATGAGTCATTCGTAATCCCGCTGTCCACCCCTCACTCTCTCCACCCAGCGTTCTGCACCCTCCCATTTCAATCACTCATTCCACTCTCCTCAATGCCACATTGCCCTTTGTCAGTTTTTCAGAAATTCAACCTCGCGCCCAACAAAATCAAGTAGAATAGTCAAGCGCAGTCGTCACTCAGTTAACCGTTGATTCTGGGTGAGAGGGGTCGGGTGTGTGGTCGTTGTTTGTGTCGGGCCTATCTGTAGCTCTACAAAAGCAAAGAGTGTTTTTCATTGGCTGTATTCATTTTATTTCATAATAATTCTATTTGTTAACTCGCCAAGGTGGGGGGAATTTTTTCTTACGGTCGAGATACAAAATGAAATAAAAATGAAGTAAATAGTGGCGCAAGAAAATAAAAAACGAAAAATTTAAATGCATGAAAAAATGCCTTCACCTCGCAGACAAATTATTGTATTGAGTCAGGGATTAATGCACTTACATAAATGTACGTATGTACATATATACGCATATACATATATACACATATTATATTTATGTACATATGTATGTATGAATTTATAAAAATTTATTAAAAAATAAAAGTCCCCGTTTTTTATACAGGGTGAGTCGGAGGTACGGGTGTTAACCCAGTAGGGCTTGACATAGGGTGCTGCATTTAGTGTTTTGGAATTTGAACTAACGATTTTGCTTGCTTTGACAACTGAAGTAGTACTCGTATAGGTGATGGGTTAGAAATTTGGTTTATGTTAAGCCATTTAGAAAATAAATCACTTTTCGCTTGGGTAAAGTTTGAAAATATTAAAATCGAATATCCAAAATCGGGCATCGAATAATCAGTCGTAGCGGTGACGTTAATTGGGCGCACGGCAATTGCGATTTGACACCATTCGACTAGTTTTTGTGGGCCACCCTTGAGCATAAAAGTTGCGTTGGTGAGATAAGCGCTCGAGAACGGGATTAACAGAATGACCCAGCCGTGAGAATAAAAAAAAATAAATAAAAAAATTGAATAAAATATTCATGCGTGTCTTTTATTGCTGTGTGCAAAGTGCAATTTTGATAAAAAAGTTGATAAAAAAGTTTTTTCTTATAGCAGTCGCCGCTCGGCAGGTAATGGCGAACCACCGCCATGAAAAAACTCATCATTTGTGAAGCAACATCAAGACGCACGCCACAAATATGAGCAGGTGCTTTGCCAAAAACCCAAAAAGGGTGTAAGCGGAAATTATATATAAATGCTAGATAGACCACTCAGTGGTTGTTGTTGTATCAGTGGCTGTGTTTCATGAACTGACAAACACTAAAGTGGCGTCTAACATCGTTTTAATACTACAATCCGCTGTTGCTTTGGTGGGTGAGCTTCTAAGCGAAATTCTTCTGATGTCCACTTCGTTTCTAAAAAGAAAAAAAAAGATACCTAATTGCTATTTACAATGCTATAAAAGTGAGACTAGTTCCTCTTTAATCCGGCTGAGGGGATATTCTAGTGGTTTCGCTTCGCTCGAGTTTAAGGAGGATCCCAACCTTTCAAGCCCAGCTATAGGAATTCTAGTGTGAATCTTTCAGTGATTACTGAGTATAGTAAAAGCTCTTAGTGAAAAAATCTGAGGAGGCTGCTTTTTCTCAAAAATGACCGAGCGAAATATAACAAAAAATAAATTTTTTTCCAAAAATTTTGAACAGAAAAATATTTTTTTTCCAAAACCACAGTTTTTCCAAAAACAAGATTTTTTCCAAAAATAATTCTTTTTTCCAAAAACAACATTTTTTTCAAAAATAATTTTTTTTCAAAATCAACATTTTTTCCTAAAACAACATTTTTTCCAAAAATAATTCTTTTTTCCAAAAACAACATTTTTTTCAAAAATAATTTTTTTGCAAAACCAACATTTTTTGCAAAAATAATTTTTTTTCCCAAAAAAAATATTTTTTCCAGAAATATTTTTTTTTGTTTAAAATTAACAAAGTTTCTAAATCAATTTTTTTTTTCAAAAAATAACAATTTTTCTAGAAAATTTTTTTTCAAAAAATAATTTTTTTAGATTTTGTTTAACATATTCTAAAAAATAAAAAACAACATTTTCTCAAAAATATTTTTTTTTCCAAAAATAATTTCTTTTTTTTTCAAAAATTAACAATGTTTCTAAATCAATTGTTTTTTTTTTAAATAACTTTTCCAGAAATTTTTTTTTCAAAAAATGAAAAATGACAATTTTTTTAAATTGTTTTTCAATTTATTCTGAAAATTTAAAAACAACATTTTTTCCAAAATTTTTTTTTGTTTTCAAAAATAATTTTTTTTCTAAAAATAACATTTTTTCCAAAAATAAGTTTTTTTTTTCAAAAATTAATAATGTTTCTAAATAATTTTTTTTTCGAAGTAACAATTTTTCTAAACTTTTTTTTTTAATATTGTATATTCTAAAAAATTAAATTGACTTTAAAATCTTTACATCAAAATTTTGAATATTGAATAAATCTCAAAATTATTAAATTCGGCTTTGCATGAGCTTAAGAAGTATTCCAGTAAGGCGGAGTTCTGTCATTTCACAGAAGAAACATTCAGTGATTCCTGAGCATAGTTTCAGCTTTAATGGAAAAAATAAGAAAAAATTCTAATTCAATTCAAAAATGACAGAAATACCTTTTTTCCCCAAAAATTTTTTCCAAAATGTAAATTTTTTTCAAAATCAGCATTTTTTCCAAAATCTACATTTTTTCAAAATCAAAAATTACACCAAAATATTTTTTTCCCAAAATTTTTTTCAGCTTTTAATGAAGAAATAAGAACAAATTCTAATTCAATTCAAAAATGACAGAAAGAAATTTTTTTCCCCAAAAATTTTGAACAGAAAAATAAATTTTTTTCCAAAATCTACATTTTTTTCAAAATCAGCATTTTTTCCAAAATCTACATTTTTTCCAAAATCTACATTTTTTTCAAAATCAGCATTTTTTCCAAAATCTACATTTTTTCCACAAATAAAATTTTTTCAAAAAATAAAATTTTTGCAAAATAAATAATATTTTTTCAAAATCAACATTTGTCCCCAAAAATAATTTTTTTTCAATATCAACATTTTTCCCCAAAAATAATTTTTTTCAAAATCAACATCACCAAAAATTATTTTTTTTCGAAAACCTACATTTGTCCCGAAAAAACAAATTTCCAAATTTTCCAAATTTTTTTTTTAATTTTTTTATTAAAAGTTTTTTTTTAAATTTCCAAATTTTATTTTAAATAAAATATAAATTATAAATTATAAAAATATCAAAAACAACCAAAGATATTTTAAATAGTAAAATAAAGAAAAATTGCAAAATATATAAATTTTTTACAAAATGAACATTTTTCGTCAAAAATAATTTGTTTTTCCAAATAAACATTTTTTTCCAAAAATAATTTTTTTTTCGAAAATTACATTTTTCATGAAAATTTTTTTTTTCAAATTTTTCCAAATTTTTTCCAAATTTTTAGTTAAATAACAAAATATAAATTATAAAAATATCAAAACAACCAAAGATATTTTACTTAAAAAACTCTACACCAAAATTTTGAACATTGAATAAATCCCAAAATTATTAATTTTTTTTCCAAAATTTTTGCAGTTAACTTCTAATTACACTCCAACCTACAAATAAACCAATTTTCAGAAAAATTGTCGGCAATGACCAAAATACTTAGATCCCTTAACATGGAATCGCTCATACACAAGGTGGCGCAAAATTAATCACCCCATCGAAAAATTTATAACCTTTGCAAATGGCGTCGTACGTCAATCATATTTGACGCTTGTGAAATTGAAAGTTGTAGTATTCAAACAGACAAGCAATGGAGGGGGGAAAGGTGAAAATAAAGATTTCCATCACTTAAAATTGTTTTTTTTATTTTGTAAAAAATTATTCAAAAACAAAATTTTATGATAAATTTTGCGTCACCTTGTGCAGTCTTGCGTAGATGGTTCAAGAACGCTTTAGTTTTTATTACCTTCGTCGAGTTTAGAATATTAGAATTCATAAAATTTTTTATCACTTTCAAAATGCAAAAGTTTGAAAGCTTTGAGGAGTTTTTAAGGAGGTAAAACGAAAACAAAAAATCCAATACCTCCAAAATGGAGGTAAAATTAAAAAACCCAGTACCTCCAAAGTGGAGGTAAAAGAAAAAAAAATCCAATACATAACTTAGTACCAATACGACGAAGGTACAAAGGCGAAGCAGGCAGCAAGAAAAAATTGTGTTATTTTTGGCTTCGAAACGGTGGTTCTATTGGACGGCGAAGATGAGGTAAACTCTGATAGGCCAATCATCTGAATTCGAATCTCTACTGTCAGCAACCAACCAAATTGAAGCAGGCGTTCGACCAGAAACGGCTAGAAACGACGCGTGGTACCCGTCACCCGACAGTCGGTTCTACGTTACCACAACGACCCGGATTTACTATGATATATATCCGGCCAAGGACTGTCACTCCAGGAACTCCCCGTACATGTATGCGGAATGTTTTTGCTGCTACAACAACTTCTTTAACGTGCCAGCAGCTTCGCAAGTTTGGATGGGATGTTCTGTCGCATCCGCCGTTTAATGATTATCACCTTTTCAAGTATTTGCAAATTTTTTAATTTAAAGTTTCATGTCCACAGTGGCCGTCGAACGCTGGTCGTACCGCATGAAAATCACAAACAACTATTCGCCTACACCGGCCATGAAAGTTGGTATGTCTTTTGGTTCTTTTTTTGTGGCTTCGGAAAAATACTGAAGTGTTCTAAGCGAAGACGCAAAACAGTCATCTTGCTTGAATGTATTTGTGTGAGATGCATTTGTTTTGCTTTCTTCGAAATTTCGTATGAAATGTAAAAACCTCTCGTGACTTTCAAATTTCCCATCGATTCTCGGCAAAACCACATAAATCGAAGTGGCAGTTTTTATTTACTTGTCAAAAATAAATTTTTTTGCTTGCAATTCAATGAAAATTGCATAGAATTTTTTTATGCAAGATTAGTAATTATTGCGCTTCAACCTCCAACAAAATCGCTGCTCGTTTTTTAAGAAATCGATCTGATTTGTCCGCCAGCTGATTAGTGAGAAATGTATTTTTAAGCTCATTTTTCAGCGGGTATTATTAAAATTATTGCATTTGCTTAGGTGGATTTCCCATAGCGATGATATAACTTGAACAGAAAAATAATCATTAAATTGAAATGCGTTTGTGGTTGTTTTGACAAATGCACACTTTTCAATTTCTACTGAAAGCAAATATTTTAGGCAGAAGGCGCATGGATTTATTATAAATTTAAATATTTTAAGAATTTTTTTTATATGAAATACAAATATTTAAATTGAATAAATAACCTAATCCTGCGATTGTTATAGGTATGCACTCATAAACGTTTAAAAATTGTGGCAATTAACAGTTATAAATTATAAATTTAAAAATGACGTGAACTACTCTGGAAACTATGAAATATCCAGCGACTGATGTTTTTTATAATTATTTGAGAAAAAAAAATATTTATGCTCAAAATTGCTGGGAAACAAATTTTTGGTGATGTTTATAAACTTGAGAACCAAAAAATATTTTGTTTCCCAAAAATGTTGAATCAAAAATATGGGTTTTAATAAGTATATTTTATCATGAAATTAAAAGTTGTGGAAAAATTCTAATTTCTAATAACCTCAGCACCAAGAAACTTTGTTTGCCAAAAATTAAAAAAAAATATATATAATATATATATAATTTTTATATATTTTTATATTTTATCATAAAGCATTAAAAATTAAAAATTTTTTTTTGTTGGTTCTAATATTTTTAAAAGTTACCATAGTACCAAAATATATACTTTTTTTACAGTAGGTATATTTTCTCCTGAATGATTAAAAATTTTGAAAAAGAAATTTGTTTGATGATTTTTAAAAACCTTTGACCCAAAAAAGCTTTTTCTTCAATGTTTAACTAAAAATATGATTTTTAATAAAAATTTAAAAATATAATTTTATTTTTATTTTTAATAAAAATATAATTTTTAAATACAATTTTTAATAAAAATTTACTATTTGTTAATATTTATATTTTGTCGTGAAAAAAAAAAATTTTGAGAGACAAGTTATTGGGTAACTTTTAAAAGCCTCAGAAATAAAAAAAAAACATATTAAAATTGTTTTTTTTAACTAAAAAATCTAATTTTGTTCTCGTACGAGGGGTGCCTTTTATATTTCGGGATTTGGCAACCCTGGTGTTGCAATCTGGCAACTGACAGCTGTATCGCAAAGTTTGACATTTTTTGGCTTTTACGTACTCAGAACGTTTTGAAATACCAGTGCTATTTGTGTTGTTTACAGTAACTTAAAAGATTCATCTCGTTCCAAAAATGGAATTAAATCGTGAACATTTTCGTGCGATTATATTTTATAACTTTCGACGTGGATTAACTCAGCAACATTGCATGGATGAATTTAATTCATTTTTTGGCGAAGAAGCTCCATCAAGGACCAGTGTTTGTCGATGGTATGGTGAATTCAATCGTGGTCGTAGTTCACTCCAAGACGAATTTCGTGAAGGTCGTCCAAAATCAGTTGTTGTTCCGAAAACCATTGATGCTGTGCGCGAACTGATATTGCAAGAACGTCACGTGACCTATCGTGAGATTGAGACAATCTTAGGCATTAGTGGGACCAGCATACATTCAATATTGCATACACATTTGACTGTCAAAGAAAATTTGTTCGCGTTGGATCCCACACAATTTGTCAATCGCTCAAAAAAAGGCTCGTGTCGATTGGTCGAAGGAGATGCCAAAAAATACGATCGCGGGGCTTCGAAACACGTCTATGACATCGTGACAGGTGATGAATCATGGATTTACGCATATGAGCCCGAAAGTAAACAGCAGTTGACTGTATGGGTATTTCAAGATGAGCCAAATCCAACAAAAGTTGTTCGCGCACGAAGCACTTCCAAGCAAATGATCGCCTGTTTTTTCGGAAAAACTGGACATGTCGCAACCGTACCACTAGAACAACGCAGAACAGTAAACTCTGAGTGGTACACAACCATTTGTTTGCCAGTTGTCTTCCAAGAAATTAGGAAAACCAATCGCCAAAGACGGATCACTCTTCACCAGGACAATGCGAGCTCTCACACATCGGCTCAAACAACTGCATTTTTGAGCACCCAAAACATCGAATTAATGGGTCATCCGCCGTATAGTCCTGACTTGGCACCGAATGACTTCTTTTTATTCCCGTACGTAAAAAACAAACTGAGAGGTCAACGTGTTTCGATACCCGAAGAAGCGGTTGCGGCATTCAGAGTGGCAAAAGTGCTTCGACAATTGGTTCAAACGCATGCAAAAGTGTATAGATCTTCATGGAGAATATTTTGAAAAACAATAAAGTGATTTTCGATGATTAAAATTTGTTTTTGTTCTCTAATCCCGACATATAAAAGGAACCCCTCGTACTATATAATTTAGTTTTTAATAAGTTTTATCCTAAAAAGTTCAAAATTTTGGAAACATTGTTTTTTGGCCATTCTAAGCACTTTAGATTAAAAAGGAAGTTTTTTTCCCAAAAAAGTTTAATCAAAAATTGGAAATTTTATTTTGGTAATTCTTAAAAACCTCAGAACCAAACCCTTTTTTTAAATTTTTAAACAAAATATACGATTTTTTTTATATTGTTTTTTTGTTAATATGAAGGGTGGTTAAGTTGCAAGGGCCGGTGTTGATTTTAAATAAAATACAATTTGTTTAGGAAATTATTGTGATTTCTCTTTTATATGATAATATTTGTATGACTCAATTACGTATGGAACAAAATATCGGCCAAATGGCCGACGCGGCCTCGGCGGCATACCTCCATCCGATGGTCCAAATTTTCGATGACGTTGAGGCATAATTGAGGTTCTATGCCATTAATGTGCCGAATTATCTCATCGTTGTGCTCTTGAATTGTTGCTGGCTTATCGACGTACACCGAAGAAGTCCAACGGTGTCGCTGCCGTTTAGGTGTGGTTCACATTCAACATCGGCCCTTGAACACCCTTTATAATTATTAGTGCAATAGAGTGTCCAAGGAATAAATACAACACACGACCGTCTTGTTTTAAGCAAGTTTAATCGAATGTGCGGAATGTGTTAAATGGCAATATACAGGGTCCGGCACTCGAAGTGTAACCAACTTCAGACCGCTCGAGCAGCTGATGTACGGGCATCAGCTGTCTGTTACTTGGCTAAATGACAGTCCAGAGTATTGTTTGAAAGCACGCGGAAGCATTTTGCCGAGAGTAAAGGCGAAAAAGGAAAATCAGTAATGGACTTCAAACGTAATAGTGGGATTGCATTACATTTGGCTGGAAAATCGCAACCAGCGATTGTTCGTGAGCTCGAGCACCTTAAAGTAAATAAAGTTTTTGTTTGTCGCACCATTACTCGTTACAATGAATCTGGTAGCATCGCGTAACGTCATAGAGGTGGTCATCAAAAGACTGCAACGTCACGTGAAATGGTTCAAAAAGTGAAGAAGCGATTTGAGCGAAATACCCGACAAAGTGCCAATCAAATGGCGAAAGAACTGAAAATATCTGAGCGTAGCACCAGCCGCATACTGACAAATGATCAGTCAATCAGAAGTCAAGTCTTACATGATCCAAAAGGCGCATGATCTTACACCAAAGCAGCAACAGCAACAAGTCAGACTTGAGAGAGCGAAAATGGTCACTTTCCAAATATTGTGTTTTCCGACGAGAAAATTTTTCAAATTGTGCAATTTGTAAACTCCCAAAACAGTAGGCTGTATTTGACCAACCGTTCATGCAAGAATTTGAGTCATCGATTGGCCACCGGGCGGCAGCACCCGCTACAGGCAATGGTTTGGGCCGCTGTAAACGCAGATGGGCCCAAGCGGAGATGGAGAGCTCAAGCGTTTTCGTCGAGCCTGGCGTCAAGGTAAATACGAAATATTAACGAGAAAGTATTCTGGAGGTTGCTTTGAAGCAGACAAACATTTCGGTGGCAGACCATGGACGTTTCAACATGACTCGGCACCATAGTCTCAGTCCATGGCTGTATATATGTGTACGAGTACAGGTGTATATATGTATGTATATATGTATAATTATACACCAAACTTATTCGTGAACAAAAAAAGTGGTGCCCGCACCTGCATAACTTTCTAGCACCACTGAAAACTCCCCTTTACTAGCTTTATATGGCATTTACGGTTATAGAATAATTGATATCACACAATGCACTTCTATGTTTATAGAATGAATGTAATGCACACTCACACACCAGCATACGTGCTTTTACACACATTGCACGACGCACACGTGTTCGCCTGATTGGTCCTTAGTTTTTCTTAAAATTATGAGGAAAAAAACCAAACATCAAAACTTAGAGGTAGAAAGAACTCTATAGAAAATAGTTGTAGTTTGTATTGCTGTTATTTGTGTTGTTGTTGTTGTTGCTGCTGCTGTTGTTGCTTCTGACTGCACAACCACTGAATCTATCAACTACACAAGCTGCGGTATACGAATACCCAACAGCAATAAATCGTAAGAAGAAGAAAATCCAATTTATATAACGAAAATGGTAGAATGTTTTTTTCTCCAACGCTTTGCTTTAACAAATTGCGAAATTATTTCGTAAAAAGTGCAGTTGTTGTAGTTGTAGAAAAAAGGTACTCAATATACGGTGAGATTACGCGAAAAAAGTTAACGCACATACATGCATACATACATATACACAAACAAATTCACCTAGCAGTGGATACATATATACATATATAAATACACACATACATACATGCATACATATAAACAAACGCAAATAGGCGAACTGCGAATTGGGTGGCAGCGCAAAAACTGAGGTTAGCCGGCAATGGAGTTGAGGTTGTGGACGGTCGGTCGGTCGGTTGGACGGCAGGCGGAAGGTTCACACACTCATACGTATAAAGACACACACACAGACACGCACACAATTTGTTTTTAGGTATCTCCAGTGATTCTCGCACTCGAAAGTCAAGTCGACTTTGGACGGACAAACGTTGGTTGGTGAGGGGGGCAGGCAAATAGTAATAAATGAAAAGCTGTACACATAAGAAAAACAACAGTAAAAGCTGTAGAGCAGCAAAGTCAGAAATAGCAGCAGCAAAAAACAAAAAAACACACTAGAAACAACAAAACCAAAAACACTTACGAGTAAAAGTCGAGAGAAAAAAACGAAAAGTACAAAAAATGGAAAATTTATAAAAACGCAAAAATAAATTGTGTAGCGTCGCGGAAAAAACCTTTAAGGAAAGGCAATTTTATAGTTGGTTTGTTGTCGCTGCTGCTATAATATCTACTGCCTTTTCTACGACGTTTTTCTTTATTTGTCGACAATTTTTGTTTTTTGAGTTTTTATCCGCTGGAGCAAAAAAATTACCTTTGTGACGAAACAACCGAACGACTTAGCGACGATGTGACGATGTGACGCTAAGTCAGCGTATTACGTTCACGATGCAAACCTGCACAGTGGGGCGTGTGCGCTTAGATGATCGGTCAACTGATATTCCCGTATTGCGCGACATGACTGACATCACGTTCGCCAAATTATGGGAAAACTCTGAGAATTTTGGTGTTAAATTTATTTAAAATCAGTTTCAATGTGTGTGCAATGAATTCTTTGCGATATGATACGATTGCGTTTATTTTGTTTTAAGTCTTATTTGTATTGTTCATTGTTATTTATTGAAATGTCACTATTTCAAATTTCAAATCGAAATTCTAATTATTTGAAAAGGGACACAGTGGGTCGGATATGACTAAATCGGTACTTCTCGTAAGTTTTTATATTTTTTGTAATTGTAAATAATCACAGTTGCAAAAAAAAAATTGAAAGCTTGTTCTTAAAAAATCCAAAATTTTCTTACAAATTAGTAGTCCATAAAGTTTCAGGTTAATTTTTAAAAATTATGTCACTGTTGCAAAAAATTTTAAAATTCATGTTGAATACAACAAACTACTAATTAATTACTAACAAATTAACAAGTTTCTTCAAAATTGAGCGTCTATATGTGTTATTGTTAGTTTTTTTCACAGTTTGTCACACTGTGCGTCACAGTTGCAAAAAAAATTAAAACTCATCACTAACAAATTAAAAATTTTCTTCAAAATTGAGTCTTTAAATTTTATTGTTAGTTTTTTCACAGTTTGTCACACTGTGCGTCACAGTTGCAAAAAATTTGAAAACACTCTAAACAATATTGAAAACATATCTTGAAAAAATTGTTTTTTTTTTCTAAAATTGAAAATTGTTAATTTGTTACAATTTTGTTACACTGTAGGTAAATAGTCTCAGTTGCCATACAAAATTTTAAAATTCATCTCCAACAAAGTAAAAATATTTTCCAAAATGAATTGCCTATAAATTTAACTGTTGGTTTGTTACAATTTGTCACACTCGCAAAAAAATTTGACTTCTCATCACTAACAAATTTTAAATTTTCTCCAAAAGTGCGAATTTTATCACACTGTAAAAAGTCTTAGTTGCCAAAAATAAATATAAAATTCGTTCCCAACAAATTCAAAATATTTTCGAAAATTAAGGGTTTATAAATTTTATTGTTAGTTGTTTTTACAGTTTGTCGCACTGTGCGCTACAATTGCTAACAATTTAAAAACTTCTCCCTAACAAATTTAAAATTTTCTCCGAAATGTAAATTCCTGTCTCTAAATTTTATTTTTAATTTGTTACAATTTGTCACACTGTGCGTTAAGCAAATAGTCTTAGTTGCCAAAAATAATATAAAATTCGTCCAAAACAATTTCAAAATTTTGTTCAAAGTTGAGTGTTTATACATTTTATAGTTAGTTTTTGCACAGTTCGTCCCACTGTGCGTCCCTTTTGTAACATATTTAACAACTCTTTCTTAACAAATTTAAAATTTTCTCCAAAATTGAGGGTCTGTAAATTTAGTTTTAATTTGTTACAATTTGTCACACTATGCGTTAGACAAATAGTATTAGTTGCCAAAAGTAATATAAATTCGTCCAAAACAAATTCAAAATTTTCTTCAAAATTGTGGGTTTATAAATTTTATTGTTAGTTTTTTCACAGTTCGTCCCACTGTGCATCCCTTTTGTAACAACTTTAACAACTCTTTCTTGACAATTTCAAAATTTTCTTTAAATTGAGTGTCTGTCAATTTTATTGTTAGTTTGTTACAATTTGTCACACTGTGCGTTAGGCAAATAGTCTTAGTTGCCAAAAATAATATAAAATTCGTCCAAAACAATTTCAAAATTTTGTTCAAAGTTGAGTGTTTATACATTTTATAGTTAGTTTTTTCACAGTTCGTCCCACTGTGCGTCCCTTTTGTAACATATTTAACAACTCTTTCTTAACAAATTTAAAATTTTCTCCAAAATTGAAGGTCTATAAATTTTATTGTAAGTTTTTTACAGTTTGTCACACTGTGCGTTAGGCAAGTAGTCTTAAGTGCCAAAAAGAAATATAAAATTCGTCCAAACAAATTCAAAATTTTCTTTAAATGTTTATACATTTTATTGTTAGTTTTTTCACAGTTCGTCCTACTGTGCATCCCTTTTGTAACAAATTTAACAACTCTTGCTTAACAAATTTAAAATTTATAAATAAATAATTTTATAAATTTTATTCCTAGTTTTTTCACAGTTCATCCCTCTGTTCATCTCTTTTGTAACAAATTTAGCAACTCTCTCTTAACAAATTTAAAATTTTCCCCAAAATTGAGTGTCTATAAATTTTATTGTAGGTTTTTTTACAGTTTGTCACACTGTGCGTCAAGTCACGAAAAAATTGTAAAACTCGTCCCTAATAAATTCAAAATATTTTCCAAATTAAGGTCTATAAATTGTATTGCTAATTTGTTACGGTTTGTCACACTGTGCGCCAGTGTAAACAATCAGAAGCGAAAACCTGCTATGAAAACTACTTACGTTTGTGCGTTGAACTACACAGAAGGAAGGTGCAACGGCTGCGTTAAGGCAGAAAGGTGAGAAAAAAGGCAAATGCGACGGCGAGCTCTAAGATTTTTTTTTTAGAAAAAGAAGTGGAGGTCGCGACGAAGGTGCTGCAGATGTAGACTTATTAGACAGCGCAAAAAGCAAAAATGTGCATGGTTGCGGGCGGAGCGGCGCGGTGCGTGAAGTCGTTCTTGCAGTCACTCACTTTCTGCAGCGGCTGAGTCTTACTGTTGTTGTTGGGTGGATGTGCGCAGTGTTTTTTTTGTTTTTATAGAAAATTGTAGTTAAATCAAAAAAAGTAGAAATAGAAAAATAACAAGAAGTTGGCGAAGAAACGGCAGCAAAGAAGAAGTGAAAATAAGAGGAAAAAATTGCATTTGACGACAGAACAACGAAAAGTAGAAAAACACACAGCAACAACGAATGGACGAACGAGCGAGCGGGCGGTGGGGAGTTCGGGGCGCTGTGGATGGATGGACGGACGGATAGAATCTTGGCAAAAACTTGTAATGTCAGTTAGAAATCCGAACCTGAGAGGCTAACGCACTAACGAACGCGCACATGTACGCAAATACCCGTGCGAATGTATGTGAATGGCTGCGAACCTACTTGGTCGGAGTGTAAGCAAATGCATGTAGGTACATGTGCGTATGTGTGTGTATACACATAAATATCTAATGGGGATATGTGCACCGACATGAGCACTCATAGCTACGTACGAGCTACAAACATATAAATAAATGTAGTATTCCATATCCATGTGGCTTAGTGAGAGTATGTGTGCGTGTGTGCGTGTGTGTGTGCGTAGATATACGAGCTGGTATCCATAGAAGTACTTGAAAGCAACTTCGCGGACTAAGCAGAGCAATGACATTTTTGGTTTTGACGAATGTCACACGCTGCACACTTTTTCTTTGCGCCTCTGTCAGCGCATGCATATGTATGTATGTATGTATGTATGAGGTAAGTGTATTTGTGTGTGTGTGCGGCTGTTGGAAGACGGGAAGGATCGCGCGCAGGATACAATAAATTGCGAAGGCGACTTCAAGGTAGTGGACATATTAAATGCCAAGAATAGTTGAGAAAATTCACTGGCCATAGTGGGTTTTATGTTCGTATATGCCTGTGTATGTTTGTATGCACATACATACATACATATGTACATATGCAGCGGCATTAAATTTGTAGTATTTTATGGATTTGTGTGAATATATTACGAATTTGGTATTTGCCATTTTGCCAATAAATTTAAGTGTGGCAGCATAAAAAAAGGAATGTTGGAGCAGAGCGGAAGAGTTAGGATAGATAAGGCAGCAAAATGACACTGTTGGCAAGGTTTCTAAATTTTTTCTGGCACAGGAATAAAAGTAAAAATAAAAAAACAGAACTATAAACATGTGTTGGTTCATAAACCCGTGTGCCTGTGTTGGAACTTAGCTGTGTGTGTGAGTGTGCGAGTGTGCCTTTTAGGGTATATGAAAAATTACTTGACATTCTTATTGGCAACGCAAGCAGAAACATTTTTAGCTCACCTTTTTATGTTGATTTGTTGGCAAAGTCTGGCTGCGTTTTTTTGTTTTTGTTTTTTTGTAACAACTATTGGAGGATTAGAAATGCTTTAAAGGAACTTTTTTGCTAAATTAATATGAGCCCGAAAAAGGTTGTTCATGCGAGGTAGAAAAAGCTACATATGCACATATGTATATATGTAACGGAGTTTTTTTTCAAATAGGCCTGTCCTATCTTTGAGCTAGGATATCCATCTGTTTTTATTCTCTGTTTGACCGCGGCCAACAAAATATGAAAAAAATTGTATTAACCCTTTGAAGCATAGCGACTTTGTTTGTGTCTATCCAACCGCTTGATTTCTCTCAGCCGTTATTGTTATTGTTGCAGCATAAGCAACTGCTGGAGTGACAGTCCTTGTTGGATATAAATCCGGGTCGTTTCGGTAACGTAGAACCGACTGTCGTGGCAACGTTCCCTCAGCCGTCTGATGCAGCGGCTTCAAATGTTTCTACCTGCTTTCAGTTCTACATAGTGCTAGCATTTCAGGACTTTTTTCTAAGTAGAGTGATAATAAAATTCAAACTAATTCTTTTTTTCTTGTCCAAAAAATGTTTTTAATTTCAGTCCATAAGAAACTTTTAACTTAATGGCTTTAAATTTTGGGTTTGGGAACTACTGATTTCTAACAGTAAACTGAATGAAAAAAAGCCTTTGCACTGAGTAAATTGCTAGGAGCGTCATCTCTGCACGACCATACACCCAAAAAAGGGTTGCAAAAAGGAGTTACAGAAAAATTAAATTTTATTTCATGTACACAAAATAAAAATAAAAAAATATAAAAGACTAAAATTTCTTGTATAAAGTTAAGTTAACATATTTATGTGCTAGTTTTGAACCACAATTGCTGCTTCTTCATTGAAAAGAAATATCGAATATTTGTTATACCGAGAAAGTGCTAGAAAAAAAATTGCCAAAAATCAATGTGTTCTAATTCAGCAGTGTTTTCCCCGATGTCAAAGCTATTGATTACCTTGGAATAAAGCCAGGTGGATGATAAAGAGCTGGGATTGATCTCGCAATAACAAACCGATAATGAATTCTGATTCAACAAACCTCAAAAACATTTCTATAATTTTTTTTTGTATTTCCGCTGAATATTCTATGTTTGACCTTGAACTGACCTTAAATTTGACCCCGCAAGGACAAACTGACAACGAATTCGAACCCAGACACCCCAAAAACGTCATCATAATTTTTTTGAAAATTTTCGCGCGAATATTCTAGGTTTGTCCTTGAAAAAGATTCGTTTTTAAAGTTTTCAGGTAGTTAGGGGATGATTTCACCTTTCAAGGGGGGCGGGAAATTTGCGCACTTGCCAAGATGTACTATCGTTGATTAAAGCAAAAATAGAAAAAAAAATGTCAAACCGAATTTGAATACATAAATTTTTTTATTTTTAAAGTTTTTTTTTTTAACTTTTTCAAAGGTATTCCTATTCGAGGGTGTGTTTAGATAGAATACAAAAAATGAAATTTGACCATAGACAATCTCATCCAAAATCACTTAGGAGCATTTTAAGAAAAATTTTTAGAATCAGTCAATAATTGCCTTCTCTAGGACTTATGAAGAAATTTTGTCGAAAAATCCCTATTGTGCGCAGGTGCCTATGAGCGGGAGAAATTACCACTCATAAAGCGTTTTTAATAGGAGGTGCTATTTTGATATTCAAAGAAAAATGCTATTTTTTAATATAAATGATCGGATGTTTATTTCATTATAAAGAGGAAGGTATGCCGTTAATAGTGGAAAATAACATCAGCCAATTGACCACCACGACCACGCTTACAGGACAATATCCTTTTCATGAAAGTTTCCATAACCGAATTGCAAAGTGGCTGCCCTATGTCCTCGATTGTCTCACGAATTCCATCTTTGAGGTCTTGCATCGATCCTGGGCTGTTGGCGTAGACCATCTCTTTCATGTGGCCCCAAAGAAAAAAGTCACAAGGTGTTAAGTCACAAGATCTCGGTGGGCAATTGTGATCACCTCTTCGAGAGATAACACGGTTCGAAAACTTTTCCCGTAAACGATCAATGGTTTCGTTGTTTGTGTGGCACGTAGCGCCGTCTTGTTGAAAATAAACGTTGTCCAGATCAATATCACCCAATTCCGGCCATAAAAAATCGTTCATCTTCTCTCCTAACACCTATTATTGGAAAACCCTTTACTAAAATTAAGTGAACTATAAAACTACATACTTAAAATTTTTAGATAAATTCTCATAAAAATGTCTAAAATTTCGATGGGAATTTCAACGGTTTTCGTAGGAGAACGAATTATATATTTTCATAAAAAATTGATTAAAATGAAATAATAAAAAAAGTTGTCAAAGTTTGTCAATAAATGGCAGTATTTGTTAATTAACGCAATGTACTATATACTAGGTTGTTCAATAAGTTTTGCCGTTCGATAAGAAAAACGCAAAGTTATGGTTTGAAGTACACTTTATTATTGAGTATAGCCTCCCTGAACATCTACACTTGATCCAACGAGATTCCAATTTATAAACTCCATCTCTGATGAGAGCATCTGAAACGGGCTGTAAAATACGCTCCACTGCTGTTAGGACCTCATCATTTGAGGGAAAAAAACTTTCCACTCCTGGTGCGGAAACAATTCGGCGATTTTTTTTCCTAGTTTTTTAATTCATATAGAAATTTTGACATTAATAAAAAAAAAATGTTTGGTTTTTTGTATTCCGCTGCGACCTTCCTAGAAAAATTGAGTGTACATCCGCCATTTTAAATAATTAAAATAAAAAAAAGTTAAATTATTTTAATGTATAAATAAACTGTATGCCAATTTTGAGAAAAAAAAAATATATTGACTTCTTCATTTTAAATAATTTTAATGAAAATCAGGGAAAATATGGCCGTTTACAGAATCGCCTAAATCGGGATACTCTTTGGATCGGATTGTCATATACAAAAATGTTTGAATTGGTGATTTGTTGACAATTTTTTGAAACAACCATGAATTTTGTTTTTGGTGTTATACTTAGACCGTATTTTTTGCAGCACTTTATTTGCAATCTATCACATAAGACATTCGCAATTAGTTCATAAGATGAGCAGTAGTTTCAGGTCATAGTGCAGACTTTTGTCAGCCAGATATTGTAGGTCGCTCATTCTGGCCAATATTGTGCATGTTATCGTATGTTATTACGCCGTTGACTTTTATTCCTAAGTTGACTGATGCCAAAGCTTCATCAAATATGTATATATTCCGAGTATAAATTGAAGAGCATTGGTGATAAAATACATCCTTGGCGAACTCCTCTTTTGATTGAAATATCACTCGTCACAACATTTGTCGCTTCACGTTACAAGTTGGAAATGCACCTTATTTATTTTTCATTAATGTCCATTTGCCTGCTTTGACAATATCTTTAAAATAATATTATATATACCCAGTTCAAAAACTCGACCAGTCTTATTTGTAAAGGGTCTTTCAAAGTGATGCCTAGATGCCAGTAGTGCATAACTCCTAGGCGGTACCTGTTTTTTATGTAATTTTTGACATTCGTCAAGTAGAAAAAAAAGAAAGAAAAAAATCTAAATTTTTGCACGTTTGTTTTTTTAAAACAACATATAGGCGCGTCTTTTGAGAGACCTTTCATGTATTTGTTTGTAAGTATTTGTTCATATTCTGCCATCCTTCTTACAAGAATATGCGGTTATATTCTAAGTCTCCTCAACTTCAATTGTAAGCCGCTTTTACGACAAACGAACGAAGGCGAATGTACGCTCCAAAAGCGCACGAGAGATGCAGATTGAAAGTGTGGGGTGTGATGTGTTGCCGGTCGACGGCATATGAAAATACAAGGTCTTTCAAGTTAGAGCTTGTTTTGTAAAATGAAATTTTGAGCTCAGGCTCGCATATTTTGAATAGGAATGGGTATGGAATGGGAAATCATAATCGATTTATTGGCAGCGTCAGTAGATTCTTTACCATTTTTGCCTGAAAAATATTTTCTAAGAGTTTGGTGAAAATTGCGTTGATATGGGACATATTTGGAGCACTTTCTATGCAATTTTGTGCCAAATGTCACATTTCAAAATTTCAATGGCTGCTGATCTCTTTGCATAAACTCCATATTTGAGATTCTTGCACCTCAAAAATCAGTTTAGTTTAAGGCTATTAAATCGGGCACTCTTGGTGACCAAATTGTGAGGTTTGTTCAAAAATACTTCGATACTGGCTCATCGGGTCTGGCATGAGCATGAGAACTACGGGCTGATGAGCTGACATTGTGACCTTGGGGGTTTAACGCAAAACCAGAGAATTGGAGTTCCCTTGAGAACCTGTAAACTACACCTGGAAAGATGAGTCTCGCGTCAACTCAGCAAGCGCTGGGCTAGTGCGCTGGGCTTAGTGTGCGAAACGTGCAAAGTTGAGAGTTTCTTCTGGCCACTGGTAGATCAGGGGTACTTGAGGGAACTTCTAAGGCCAAAAAAACCGCAGCTCTTAAATTCGGTAGGTCTCCTTACCAGACATTGCCCGCTAGGTATCCATGTGGTGAGACTTGGGTTTGTTTCAACTACTTTTTGCAGAAGCTCTGTGGAGGATGGGATGGAATCATATTATCACCTTCTTTTCAGCTGCTCTGCTCTCATTGGGCAACGATGTAGACATTTGGGCTGACACTTTTTTGCAACACCTGTCCGGATATTACGGGTTTAAATATCACATACCTGGTGAAGCGGTTCAAGCAGTAGCTTAAAATGGTTAATACGAACGTAATTAGGTACTGTTGATCGTCATCCTCTAATCCAAAACCCCTTTTGTCTTACTAAACCTGTTTGGTTGTTTTTCTTTTTCTTTTTTCTTCTTCTTAGGTTCACAGTCCGTGGTGGACTATAGCTTCGTCAACAAATTTACGCCACTTCATTCTATCCATGGCTTCATCTCTTCAGTTGTGTACGTTCATTTCCTTAAGATCTGATTCGACGTCATCTAACCATCTCTTTCGTGGGCGCCCTCTTTTTCTTCCTCCAATAGGTGTTAAAAGAAAAGCTTTCCTGTGCTAATCGGCACCAATTGGACACACCAAGGGAAGCCAAGTCCTTCTCCACCTGATCTTACCAACGCAGAGGAGACCTTCCTCTTCCTCTGCTACCACCAGCTGGTACCGTATCGAATACTTTCAGAGCCGGAGCGTTTGTATTCCGAATGGATATGACCCAGTCAACGTAGCCGCTGGATCTTTATTCGCTGGGCTATGTCTATGTCGTCGTAAAGCTCATACAGCTCATCGCTCGATCGCTTCATCGCCTGCGATATTCGCCGCTGCCAACGTGCAAACGTCCAAAAATCTTGCGCAGAATCTTTCTCTCAAACACTCCAATTGACGCCTAATCGGATGTTGTCATAGTCCACGTTTCTGCGCTACACGCTCGGACGGGCGTTAAGAGAGTCTTGTAGAGTGTTAGTTTTGTAGGTCGAGAGAGGACTTTACTACTAATTTGCCTACTTAGTCCAAAGTAGCACTCGTTGGCAAGAGAGATTCTACGTTGGATTACTAGGCTGTTGGGTTTGGATAAAACGTTTGGTGTTTTTCCTTCAGTTTCTATAAAATTTTCCAATTGACTTGATATTATATTATCCGAAAACATTCATATTCTCACAGATCCACTATTTTCGAAATGGGTGTAATTAGTTTTATTCGATTCCCAAGCGAAATCGATTTGATTTTAGAAAATGGCAGATTCTCCACTAGAAATTCGTCAGCGAAATGTAGCACAGGGTAAAATAAAACACTGCTAGAAAAGAAGCTCGAACTTGAAAGACCCTGCATATACCTACGAAGCTTTCTATGTAATAACAACAACAAGCAAAATAACTAAAAAATCAAATATGTAAGCGAATGCGAGATCAAGCATTGGTCAATTCTTAATTGCGGAAAGCTGAAGACTATGCGAGTACGAGACGAGTACAATAGCCCTAGTGGCTTTTATGCTGCCAAGAACTCTGCGAATTCCTGACTTGCCGCATTTTCACATTTTCGCAATTGCGAGTGCGTACATCGCACTACGTAGAATCTAATGGAGCTACACGAGCTGAATGCATCGCCGTACATCGCAGGCACATATGGAAGTGTGTAGATATGTTTTTTAATTCTATTTTGTTTTTGTTTGTGCGAGCGTGAACTCACTTGCATCCGCAACTCGTCGATAAATGAGTTGGTTATTGCACTTGGCCTTATTTGCTCGGCTATCGCAGTGACTTTGGCTTTGATTTTGATTTTGAATTTGATTTTGCCTTTGCTATTTGCTGCTTTATTGCTTTTGCTGCAAGTGCTGCTGAACAGCTGCGTTTCGTCTCAGCTGTGGATGTGTGTTTTGGTTTGATGGGCGGCGGTGGTCGGTTGGTCGGTCGTGTGGTCGGTCGCTTAGTCGTTGGGTTCGTTGCTTAGTGCTGGCTGTAAGGTTAGTAGTCGACTGGTCCAGCAGCAATGTCAGCATACTAGCTACGATTTACGACCATTTATGACCAGCGCAGACCCGCAAGCAATTGGCCAAACGCATGCAGCATGGCGATGCTGCTGTGGCCAGCTCTACCTATGCTGCATGCAGCTTGCAGTTTTCCACTTTCGCGCTTATATGGATGCGTGGCCGCCACTTTTATTTCGTTTTGATGTTCTTTTCCTGATTTTTTTTTTTTTTGCTTTCTGTTTTTGTAATTTATTCTATTGGCAAGTCGGTGTTGCCACTTCAAAAGCTGGTTACTCATAGTTTATACTAGTTTTTGTGTGTGTATGCCTGCAAGTTCGTACAAATATAGTTACATGCATACATACGCACATAGATATTTATACTTAATGAGAAAAAAAAGCGCAAAAATTAAAAAAATGTAAAAAATAATAGCAAACATATTTTCCAACTCCTTTCTATTGCTTGGTGGTTAACTTCTTTTGCCTTCTGCTTTTCTTCGTCTCGTTGCTGTGTATTTGATTTGTGTGCGTGCTTGATCTTTTTTTGATGCACTTCTCAGGCTATGGATTTAAAGTGGACTTTTATGTTTGTTAGTTAAATTCTTGGAAATTTTTAGAGCAACCATTAAGTGGAAATATTTATTGAATAGAAACATTTCCTGCTTTCATATGTGCGAATGATGCATTTCTCGCGAGATTTGAGTTATTTTACTGGCTACATATGGCGCATATGAAGTTTATGTATGTATGAATGTATGTATGTGCATATGCACGTACACTATATAAACATCCAATAAATGTACACGATTCAATGCTACTCTTAAAAGAGGAGAATTACTAGAAGCGTAGAGGAGAGTTAGTGGAAGTGTAGAAGCCAGTAACTTCAACTCCCGTACCACGTTTTTGATTAGCACGGTGATATTAAGGGTTAGAGGAATGTAACGGAATTTTTCACCATAACCTTATTTAATAATTAAGCGCACATCTTAAGGTTTCGATAATTACTGATACAAATCAAGGCCGGAGCAGTTTTTCTTAGTTTCTTCTGACCGTAAAATTTTTCAAAATAATTAGTGGCTATAGCGGTCTGGTGGGCGCATAGTGTATTATTATATTAGTATTTATTTTTATTTTTTATTTTTGAATTTATTTTTTACTTTTGAATTTATTTTTACTTTTTATTTTTGAATTAATTTAATTTTTTATTTTTGAATTTATTTTATTTTTTATTGTTTTTTATATTTTTCATTTTGAGGTTGAAATCAAAATGTCAGAAACATTATCAAAGGTGCCGTCAGGTTGGGTTAGGTTAGGTTTGGCAACCGCATCGCATAGAGACCACGAAATTTGTCCGTTGTGAGCCGTTGGGCTGGGCTACATTTCCCTTTCCATATTGAACCATTATTGATACCTAAAGTGTATAGATTATCTATCAGGTCCGTCCACAAGTTCGTGCGTTTTTTAAAGGTGGTTTTAAAATTAATAAAAAAGATGTTATAGGCATTTATTAATCAATAAATATTTTCCTTCATTATTTACAATGTCTTCCCAACATTTAGGCAAATTTTTAATTCCCTGCTCAAAAAATTTGTTTGTCCTTGGAGCCAAAATACGCTTCGATATCCGTTTTTTTGTTGCTTCTTTTGAGGAGTAGTTCTTATTACTCATATGGGATTGGAGTCCACGGAAAAGGTGATAATCACAAGGTGCAATATCCGGAGAGTATGGTGGATGCGGCATTAGCTCCCATCCGAGCTCCTTCAGCTTGCCTAATGTTTGCCTGGCGGTATGAGGTCTTGCTTTGTCGTGGTGAAACAAAACTTTGCGTCTATTCACTAAAGACGATCGATTTTTGTTAAGTGCCTCATTCAGGTTTGATAGCTGATGGGAATAATAACCAGCAGTTACCGTCTGGTTTGGTTCCAGAAAATCATAATAAACAATACCGGCCTTATCCCACCAAATAGACAGGAGAATCTTCTTGGAGTGAAGGCGTCGGTTCTGATGTTTCATCTTTATCTAACCATTGGCGTTTGTGAACAGAATTATTGTAAGGGACCCATTTTTCATCATCACCAGTAACGATACGGTTCAAAAAACTTTCATTTTCAAGCCGTTGCAGCAGCTGAGAACACACATTCACTCTCTGCTGAAGGTTGGCGACGGAAAGTCTATGCGGAACCCATTTTCCCAGGTTTGAAACCTTTCCCAACTGAACCAGGTGCCTGTGAACTGTTCCATACGATGAATTTAACCTCTGAGCTATCATATCGACTCTCAAGTTTGGCTCAGCTTCCACGAGTTCGAGCAAGGCGTCGGAGTTAAAGACTTCAGGACGACCAGCACGCGGGGCGTCCTCCACGTCGCAGTTACCACTTCGGAATTTTTAAAACCACTTTTGCGCAGTCCTTACACTCGCGGTATCCTCTCCGTGAACAGTGTTTATTTCTGCACCAGCATTGTTTCCAACTCCTCCTCATTTCTGCAGCTACGACAGAAATCATGCGTGTAAATTCCTAATCTCCTTGCATGATTTCCTATGAGACAATGTCCTGTGAGGGCTCCTACTAAGGTCCTAATTTGAAGTAGACAATTTTATAATTGGACTGACATAGATTTAGCCTTGGACATGTTTACCTAGCAATTCCACAGGTATTGGCACTAAACCATCTTTGATTTACAGACCTGGTTAGTGCGTCCTCAATAAGAAGCTTACAAGTTGCGAGAGATACCCCCATACATTTACTTATGCTTGGCATATAGGTATCTTCTCTTGCAAGTTGGTCAGTTCTACAGTTCCCTGGTATATCTCTGTGGTCTGGAACCCAGCATAAGATTATACGATATTGTTTGGCCATCTCATTAAGAGATTGGCGACAACGTAAGACACTCCTTGATGTTATTTGGAATGCACCCAGGGCCCGTAGGAATGTGTGGCTGCTCCCACCAGCACTATAACATTCCTCCTACTCGTCTGATTTCCGCTTTTATATCTATTGACACAACAGGTTCCTGTGTCCAGGTTCCGCATCTGTGGACGTATGGAGATTTTACACCATCGAAAGTATCCACTCCTCCCATTACTTTCGAAAGCGGTCGTGGGGGGAATAAAATATCGGAGAATGTCCGATATTTTAAAAACTATTGTCTTGTCTTCTGTTTGGTGTTGTGTGAGTGTTTGACTCAAGCGTCGGCATCTGTTGTCGGTTTGTCCAAGCTGCTAGGTAGGTAGGTATAGTGGTTGTCAATTGACCACCTAGGCTTGCTGTAAGCCCATTGTGATACCACCAGGGCTGTCCTCTCTCCTCACTGTACATTGTCCTCATTGAACCAACCTGTGGCTTTAATATATCTAACAAGGCTTATTATTTTTAATATTGACTGCATATTTGGCAGCTCTGATAGTGTGTTTGTCTATAAGCATCTTACAAGTTGCTAATGGTATAGGTATGTTCGCTTTGTCTGTTTGGATCGGTAATGTGGTACCCAGTCTGTCTAGTTCATCTGCTTTGCAGTTGCCTATTATGTCTCTGTGACCTTACTTTTGCTCGGTATGATCACCTTTTCCTTGACTATGGCCTTAAGACAATCCAGAAATGAATCGTAAGCTGCCCGAATGTGACTTGCAGGTATTTTGGCTCACTCGCGTACAATGGCTTTTTCAGCGACTCGAGACTGGTGAATCTTTTAGTTCGGACTTTGCTCTCCAAAATGGCCCAAAGAAAATAATCCATCCGATTCCAATTTGAGAGCCATTGTGTGGATTATGAAGTTCGGAACGTTGTTTTTTAGCCATTCTTGGTTCACTCGAGCATTGTGAGACGGTGCCGAGTCCTGTTGAAACGTCCATGGGCTGCCACCGAAATGTTTGTCTGCCCACGGCTTCAAAGAAACCTCCAGAATACTTTCCCGATAATATTTCGTATATACCTTGACGCCAGGCTCGATGAAAACTATTGGAGAGCGCCCATTTGTGGTTACAGCGGCCCAAACCATTATGTGTGGCGAGTGCTGCCTCCTGGTAGCCAATCGATGCCTCAAATTCTCGTATGAACTATCGTTTTGGGTCTGACTTTTTGCTGCTTTGGTGTGAGATCATGCGCCTTTTGGATCTTCTGGGGCCTGACTTTGAGATCATTTTTCAGTATGCGGCAATGCTACGTCAGATATTTTCAGTTCTTTCGTGTCCATTTAATTGGTGCTTCATCGGGAATTTCGCTCAAGTCACTTCTTCACTTTTTGAACCATTTCATGTGACGTTGCAGTCTTTTGATGACCACCTTTATGACGCTTCGCGATGCTACCTGTATCAAAGTAACGATAAATGGTGCGACAAACAAAAACTTTATTTAATTTAAGGTCCTCGAGCTCACGAACAATCGCTGGTTGTGATTTTCCAGCCGAATATAATGCAATCACACTAATGCGGTTGAAATCAACTACTGATTTTCATTTTTCGCGTTTACTCTGGGCAAAATGCTTCCGCGCGCTTGTAAAAAATACTCTGGACTGTCATTTAGCCAGCTAACAGACAGCTGATGCCAGTGCACTTACCCTTTGAGTGCCGAACCCTGTATGCCATTCGCATGGTGAGCATAGAACTAACACAGAGAGCGCTCGGTAATCATACAAGTACTTATTATGCACAGCATCGACACCGTTCTCAGATTTACATAAATGCTATTGTATGTGATATAAAAAGCAGCAGCCAATTATCTTTTGAAATATTTTTCAGCCATTTCTAGTTTTAATGCAAACTCCTTTTTCTATGTATAGAGATTTAACAATTTTTAAAATCTATTTTCTTTCAGGTATGTAAAAAACCAAAGGTGCCAATTCAGTGGATCGCTCGCACAACTCTAAAACTTAAGCGTAAGAAATTACTATCATTGTTGTTATTGTTATTATGGCAGATTTTGTACAATAAGATCACAAAATATTTTTTTTTATTTGCACAACGCACGATGGAGAGAATAACAGTGTGAATAGCAGTGTGATCAGATTAGTATTTTCGTAACTTTCGCATTTTGTTTGTTCTCTACCCTCGGAGTGTTAGCTCTTTCTTCCTGACATTTTTCTAGCCTATTCTAATTAAAATATGATGTTTATTTTATAATGATGTAAAATATAATTTTTTTTAAACCAAAAACCAATTTCAAAAATTTTGGGTATAAAAAAGCACTAAATTTATTGCGAAGAGCAAATGGTTGGCAACACTGCACAACTAGGCTAGTGTAACGGCACGCATTGTCTGATGGACGGAATCTTGTTTCTATCATTATTTTTACAACATAACTAGAAATATACAGGGTGTTAAAAAATAATGTAAAATATTTAATGAATATGGACCCAAGGAAACAAAAAAGTCCTACAAACAAGGATACGCAAATTAATAGGAGAACCCGGATACCTCTGGGAATGCCAGATTTGCTAGTAATCTTTCGTCCGCAATAACAACAATTGAAATCACCGGTTTTACGAAGTGAAAGAAATTAAAATTACAAAATTTTGTAAAAAAATGACTTACTAATTCAGAAAACGTTAAAACAGAAAGCAGACATTTGCTGAATTGTGGAGAACTATAAGCAGAAATGAACAGTCAAAGCGACGAAGAGGATTTATGGATAAAACAAAGGTGACTATATCGTCGCCAAGCGATGCTGGACTACTACTCAATTGGTCCAACAATTGTATTGTAAATGCCCTTAAGCCTAAAAAATCCACAGAACTTTGATTCTTGCCAAGAGGGATCCTTTTAAGTCATCAAAGCCCATTGCAAGTGAAATCAACAACGTAGTATCAGCGAGAACTGTGCGGCGTCGATGGTACAACATGAACCTACCAGGCAGAAGAGCTCGTAAAATTCCTCTCTTGAAACAAGCCAATTTAAAGAAGAACAAAAGATTTGCTCAAGAGCACAAGTCATGGTGTGGACCAGGGGTATGAAAAAATGGTACAACATACCTTGGAGCGTTGAAATAAAAATAAATTTATTTGGAAATTATGCTGGGCGAAATATAAGAAGTGCTAAAGGATAAGATCTCACCGCGGTTCACAAAAACAAAACAGTCAAACACGGTGGCGGCAACATAATGATTTGGAGATGCTTTTCTTCGAATGGAGTAGGGCCTATTTACCACATACCAAAAAAAAAAAATGGATGTATAAATAATTTGTGTTTATTAGAAAGATCTCCGCAACTGAAAATCATGTTTTTTCTTAGTTAGTAAAACACTTATTCAAAAACAAAATTGGGTGATTAATTTTGCGCCACCTTGTATATCTCAAATAAATTTGTTTGTTTTAAAAAGATCTCCATACCTCAAAATCCTTTTTTTATTTATGTAGTAAAAGAGTTATTCAAAAACAAAATTGGATGATTAATTATGTGCCACCTTGTATATCTCAAAAAAATTTCTGTGTTTTAAAAAGATCTCGGAATCAAAATAATGTTTTTTTTATTTAGTAAAACAGTTATTCAAAAAAAAAATTGGATGATTAATTTTGCGCCACCTTGTATATCTCAAATAAATTTGTGTGTTTTAAAAAGATTTCCATAAATCAAAATAATGTTTTTTTATTTAGTAAAACAGATAATCAAAAACAAAATTGGATGATTAATTTTGCGCCACCTTGTATATCTGAAATAAATTTTATGTGTTTTAAAAAGATCTCGGAATAAAAATAATGTTTTTTCTATTTAGTAAAACAGTTATTAAAAAAAAATGGATGGTTAATTTTGCGCCACCTTGTATATTTCAAATAAATTTGTGTGATTTAAAAAAATCTCGGAATCACAATAATTTTGTTTTTTATTTAGTAAAACAGTTATAAAAAAAAAATTGGATGATTAATTTTGTGCCACCTTGTATATCTCAAATAAATTTGTGTGTTTTAGAAAGATCTCCATAAATCAAAATAATGTTTTTTTATTTAGTAAAACAGGCCGCCGTAGCCGAATGGGTTGGTGCGTGATTACCATTCGGAGTTCACAGAGAGGTCGTTGGTTCGAATCTCGCTGAAAGCAAAATTAATAAAAACATTTTTCTAATAGCGGTCGCTCCTCGGCAGGCAATGGCAAACCTCCGAGTGTATTTCTGCCATGAAAAAGCTCCTCATAAAAATATCTGCCGTTCGGAGTCGGCTTGAAACTGTAGGTCTCTCTATTTGTGGAACAACATCAAGACGCACACCACAAATAGGAGGAGGAGCTCGGCCAAACACCTAACAGAAGTGTACTCGCCAATTATTATTATTTTTTTTTAAACAGTTATTAAAAAGAAGGTGGGTGATTAATTTTGCGCCACCTTGTGCATCTCAAATAAATTTGTGTGTATTAGAAAGATCTCCATAAATCAAAATAATGTTTTTTTATTTAGCAAAACAGTTATTAAAACCAAAATGAATGATTAATTTTGCGCCACCTTGTATATCTCAAATAAATTTGTGTGTATTAGAAAGATCTCCATAAATCAAAACAATGTTTTTTATTTAGTAAAACAGTTATTAAAAAAAAGGTGGGTGATTAATTTTGCGCCACCTTGTATATCTCAGATAAATTTGTGTGTATTAGAAAGATCTCCATAAATCAAAATAATGTTTTTTTTATTTAGCAAACCAGTTATTAAAAAAAATGGATGATTAATTTTGCGCCACCTTGTATATCTCAAATAAATTTGTGTGTATTAGAAAGATCTCCATAAATCAAAATAATGTTTTTTTTATTTAGCAAAACAGTTATTAAAAAAAAATGGATGATTAATTTTGTGCCACCTTGTATACCTCAAAAAAATTTGTGTGTTTAAGAAACGACTATGCCGTAAATAATGGTTCGTGGTGCATAAATGACATTACTTATCAACTAGGTAAGATTTGAAAAGTAGGAAAATCGAATCACAGCCACCACACCCTCCACCCATATAACAACAAACAAAAACTATGACAGCATCGAAAAACTGGAACATTTCTTATGGAAATACCCTGTATATACTGCGGTTTCAACCCAGGTTGGGTTAGATTCAAATGGTTGCCCATAGAGAGGGTGCACTTCTACGAGAATCAGAAATTCGTCCCTTGTGATACCAGGTTTCGACCCAACTTTAGACTTCTTATTATTGTTTTATTAATAACAAATAATTTTTGCAAATATATACAAACTATCCAACTAACATTAATACATTTTTACGCATTCACTATCGACACAAAAGCAAAAAAAAAAAAATTGTTAACCTCCAACATTTTTCAACGCATTAATTTTGCTGCGGTACTGTACTTTTATTATTACAGAAACGATAAAAAATCGAACATACTGTGAAATTATGAAATAAAAAAAATTAGAAGGTGAATAAAAAACACCAAACGAGAGATAGAAGAGAGACAACGGCAAGATAGTAGTCGCAGGCATTGAAAAATAACATTGCGGTAATTTCGTGAAGCCGCAGAAAAAATTATATGAAAAAAAAGTCGCGAGCGTAATGATAAAAAAGTATGCACAGAAAAACATTTCAGAAAAAGTACCCCTAACGTAATAAACGGAAATTCACATAAAAAGTTGTAATATTACGTACCTAAATGCGTTATGGGCAGCAGGCAGCAGGCGGCAGGCAGCAGGCAACAGTCAGCGGGCAACAATGCAGAAAAAGCGCCATGAAAATGTGTAGAAAAAGTGGCTGGCAAAGAGAGTAAAATAAGGCAACAACACTCGGAACTGCCGCAACGTATAGGGGCCAGTGTGCTGAAGTGACTTAACTGCCGACTACTGGCGAGCTGTCTGGAAGCTACTGAGAGGCGGGCACCAGCTCCAGTTTTAATATCATTTGCGCTTTAATGAAATTTTTTATGAGGCATAATTATTTAAACCTTTTTTTTTATTAAAGCGCAAGGAAAATATGCATTAGTTCTTAATTTTAGGTAGCGAAAAAAATCGAAGCTATTCACTATTATTTATGTCCATTCTGAATGGGCAGAATAAAATAACTCGAATTTTTGCAATTTTTTTTTTAACTGGGTAGTTGGCGGCGGCAACTGGTTTGAAAAAATTCTTTTTCAGCCATTTTGATTATGGTTTGGTCGATTTAAAGATTATGTCAATGACATATGTACATATGTATGTGTGTATGTGCAAGTATTGGTGTACAAATTAAGAATGATATAATACAAGATTACGCAGAATGAAATGTAAAAATGAGCTTAACTTTGCCATGACTTAATTGTATGATGAGGTGTAGTATAAAATTTTTAGTTTTGGTAAGGGAGGAATGAAAAATTAGGTTAGGTTAATGAAACAAGGAAAATTATAGTGGCGTTCAGGAACCAGACTAAATCTATTTGACATAAAGGGTGATCTGATTGGAGGTACTTTTTCCAATAGGGGTTTTTTGACAGATCGCGCTTGACTACTGTCAAACTAAATACATAATTTTTTTCAATATTCAATGACATTTCATCATGGAAAGATTTACGCCTCAACAACTTTTACAAATCGTACAATCTACATTACGGCGGGTCGATTTAAAAATCGCTCATTGTTCTGTCAAAATCGTATTCTAGGGATCAAAATAAGAAACTTTGCCGAAGGAACCATACCCCTAAAACGAATTCTGATGTCCCCCAATTTGGGTTGAACGAAAAATCCCACTTTGACCCATTTAGAGTGCTCCAATCGAGTCCAAATGTATGACTGACCCCCACTAACTTTGGACGGCCGATCCACCCATGCCAGTGGCACACCCCATGGAACTCCCCTGGGGGGTTCCCCATACAATCATTTCAAAATATCACCAGTTTTGGCCTTTACATGAGAAAAGAAACTAAAAAGTTCGACCCAAATTGGGGGAAATCAGAATTCGTTTTAGAGGTATGGTTCCTTCGGCAAAGTTTCTTATTTTGATCCCTAGAATATGATTTTCACAGAGCAATGGGCGATTTTTTTGCTTCCCCACAAATCGACCCGGCCTAATCTACATATTACGAAAATCGATGCTTTGTAAAAAGTGATCATCGCGCGCTCAGGCCAACTTATGGTGTTCAGAGATAAGGCTCATTTTTGGCATAATGGTTATGTGAATAAGCAAAATTGGCGTATTTGGGCTGAAGAGCAACCCAAAGCCATTCAAGAACAGCCATTAGTTCTATTGAAAACAATCAAACAACCGTTTGGTGCGTCCTATGGGCTAGAGGAATTATCGATCCATATTTCTTCCAAGGAATTCTCCATCCATATTTCCGTCTTCACTGACGGTTCCAAGTTGGAATTGGGAGTCGGAGCAGGGGTTTTCTCTAAATCAGCCAATTTATCTATCTCCTTCAAACTGCCGAACACTACTAGTGTTTTTCAAGCAGAAGTCTTTGCGATCCTGCAGGCATGCAAAATGCTTAGAGAACGCGGGAGCGAGGGAGATATTAACATATTCTAACATTTTCCCCAAAAATCAAGCCGCAATCAAGGCTCTGACGACGCCATGGTGCAGAACGAAGCAAGCAAACTCCTGCAAGAAGGAGATCAAATCTCTTGGGAGTGCAGGTAATATTTCTCTGATCTGGCTTCCAGGGCATAGGAACATAGAGGGAAATGAAATTGCTGATGAGCTTGTCCGCAAGGCTGACTGAATTGGCATCAGAGACCTCCTACCCGGTCATCGGGATTCCACTGACAGTTTTTAAAGGGAAACTGCACAAATTATTTCTCAGGAAAGCGCAGAAAAGATGGAGCTCCATTTCTTCATGAGCTATTTCGAAAATCCTTTGACCCCAATACGATATACGAAGGACTCAGAAAGTCCTAGGGACTCCACGCCATTCAATTTCCAAACTCGTAGCTGTGTTTACCGGTCACTGGACGATCGGCACACAAGCGGCAAAGCTACGCTTACCATTTAACCCTCATTGCAGAAACTGAGGGGACCTTTGAGAGAAGGATGCTGTAGATGGCCTTTCTCTGTAAATGGCCGGGTTTGGCAGCTAGACGACTAAGGTCACTGGGCGCTTCTTTCTTCGACAGGCTGGGGCAGTGCGCCAACCTAAATCCAATCAATTTTCTCCATTATATAAACAGCTCTGGCTGGCTGTAGATATCTGCCTGTTGGAGGTCTTATAATGGTATCAAAACGGCGCTTTAGTGCTACCTTCAAAGACGAGGCTGGCACTAATGTAACAGTGAATGGCGAACGCTATTGCGCCATGATAAACGACTTTTTGATGCCGGATGCCGGAAATTCTGGGTATGATTTCCACACAATTTGACGGCGCTTTCCAACAAGACGGCACTATTTGCCATCATACCTTGAAACCATGAACTTACTGCGCCCTCGTTTCAAGATTGTGAGACATGATATGGGGTATGTAAAGTCTAAATGCTTTGTGGATAAACCAGCTTCAATTGAGGCATGTGAAGCCAACATTACTGCAGTTTGTCGCGATATACCGACCGAAATCCTCCAACGAGTATTCAAAATTGTTGTCTACCGATGGCCGAAATACGGCGCAGTTGCGGCTAACATTTGAAAGGGATTATCTTTGACAAGTAAATTTCACGAATGGTTCTACACGAAAATAGTAAAGATAGCCCAATCAATTTGAATTTTCCATGTTTTATTTCAATTTAAAATCCAATACCTCTAAATTGATTACTCTTTACATATACCTGCTACCTGTTAGCTCTTTTGCTACACAGTTTTCGTTGAATAAATTTAGTTAGTAAATTTACTACAGCCAAAATGCAACTCTGTGCATGACGTTTGCTTACATCACATTCTCTTTTATATTTCTCTCACAAAATCAGCTATTTTGTAAGCTCTTTTGCAAAGCTGAGACATGGCTGGACAATGCGTTTATGAACTGTTCAGCCATTCTGCTAGTAAGAAGCTAAATCTATCAGACCGGTTTGCTTGATTCCTGAATATCACTGATAGACAAGAGAATCGAAGAAAAAACTCTACAATTAAGTCAGCTCAACAGCTGATTCTATCAGAATTCATTGACAGTCGAGTAGCGGTAATGCGATATCCGTGACCTTCTGTATTATTTTCGCAACACTATGCAAGCATATAGAACCTCGATATGCAATAGAAGTTGCCAGTGGCAAAGCTTAGCTATCTCTAAACAGTTCTTTATTATTACATTTGCCATTTTCTAACTGCGTTGCATATTTCTCTTTGTGCGTAAAGCGCACAATTTCCAAAAGCGGCGGTTGCGTTGGGTCGAATGAGTTTAGAAAATTATGGTGAAGTTAGGAACATATAGCAAATTATTTAAACACCATAAATACAGCATTTTTTATACGAAATATAAGGAGCTGTCCGTATGTATGAAAAAGTTTTAGGACGCTTAAGAGAAAGATCGCCACCAGGCGCAACAAGAACCCAACAGACTCATTGAATGTAACTCAAAAACCAATTTCTCATCATTTGAAAGCTTTGGGATTTAAACATTTTTTAATTAGAAATTTTAGAAAAATTCTGGGTGTGCAATTTTGTAGCCTGTGCCTGTTTAAAGTGGCTCAAAATTCGCGTTGATTTTTGATAAATTTTTTTGTTGACGGTGTTATGGATTTTCTCCATATAAAACAGCTCGAATTTTTTTTCATACATGGATTTAAAAAATTTTTAATTCGAAATTTTAGAAACATTTTGGGTATGTAATTTTGTAGTCCATTCAATTTTGGTATAATAAAGTGCCAGTTTGGAGTGGATCAAAATTTGCGTTGATTTTTGATATTTTTTTTGTTGACGGTGGTACGCATTTACTTCCATATAACGAATGCTGGAATTTTTTTTGTACAAGGCCGTCAGCAAAAAAATTGTCAAAAATCAGAACGATTTTTAAACCACTTCAAACTTGCATTTTATTATAGCAAAATTCAATGAGCTATAAAACTGCATACTCGAAATTTTTTTCGAAATTCTGATTATAAAGTTTGAAATATTGAAAATCTTGTACTAAGTTTTTTGAAGCTGAAAGTTTTATGGTTTTTACCTATTGTAGTATAAACTATATATAAAAAAAAATAAAATAAAAAAACATATAAAATACACAGATGAGTAGTCGCACCTGTGCACTATATCGCGCTGCTATTATTGTGAACACAACTGTATATACTCGTATCTTTGAACTCACTATAAATTTACATTTGTGCAATTTATACACCACATTTTGTAGTAGAGAACATTTCTTCGCATTAAACGGAAAAGTCAAAGTAATATCGTAAAATTTCTAAAAGATATGTATGTAAATATGTAAATTTGAATGCACATATGTATATGTATCTGTGATAATAAAATATTTTACGACAACTTTGTGGTAATTACGAACTGCTACCCTTCAGTAAATCGAACTGGTTCCAGACTAACGCGGAACTGGCTTTAGACTAATGCAGAAGTGGTTCATTTCGGAATGGTGCATAATAAAATATCGAGTGCTTTTTTAGAGCTTGAGAACTTAAGGGGGAGCCTGGGTTATAAGGTCAAAAAAATCATTTTTTTTTTTTCGTTTTAAGCGATTCCTAATATATTTCAGAATATTCACACAAAGTTACAGAGCCTAATTCTCAATATTTCCGTTGATACAAAGCCAAAGGTAGGCGAGCGTTAGGTAGTTACACTGTGACCGGACAGCTAAAGTACAAATTTTATCTTCTTTTCTCGACTTTTCATTTTTATGATTTCTTTGAATTGGCGTACATGAATGAAAAAAAACTAATGAACCTTTTGAAATGAATCATAGATTGTTCCCTTCAGTATTAAATTCTCTTCTATTTGAACTAATCAAATAGATAAAAAAGAATAATTTGAAGATTTTTATACCAAGTTGAAGTGATTTTTTTTTATAGAAAGGCGTTTTTTTCTTTAAAACCTCCAAAAAGTTGAAATTTTGGATTTTCTCTCAGTTTTCTTAGTTCATCTAGAATAAAATATCATGATAATTAGAAATCCATTTGAAGTTTTTGCTTTAGATAATAATTACGAGCTGTATCTTGTACGCCAGTTGGAAACTCCAGCGTTGCAGCGCTCTACTAATTTTCTATGTTAAATATTTTTTTCAACTTATTTTAACCATTACAAAAATTTTTTAGAAAAAACTTTGCATTGCTTAATTAATTTTTTCCTTAAAAAAAATCGCAAAGAGATACAATTTTTAGACCTCATAAACCAGGCTCACCCCTTAAATTGAGAATACAAAATTGAAACAGCGCGGTAGGTGAAAAAACTTGGTAAAACTTACTGCACAGAAATGTCAACACAGTTTGCCTCTGTCAGCTGTTAAACCATAGTTATCGATATGAATACTTTTCATGCAGCTAAAAAGTACCCGATATGTTTACATACGCCTATTAGATTAAAAAGCTAAGAGGTTCTTAGGTTCTAAGTTCTTGAACCTATGCGGTTAGACTGAATATAGTTATACTGTCTATAACCATTAAATAAGTTGGTAGGTAGGACGTGGCAACAAAATGGTGCGGTAGTGCTAGTTGAATTCTAGATGAATCCCCACTTTAACCATCCAACCAACTACTTGCGAAAAATGTACACTTTTGGACGTCGAATTGTGAAGCGTAATTGTGCATTAGGGAAATACCGAGGTATTCTCTAGAAATCCTTAGCAACATACGAGACAACCTCGAATTTTTATTATTTGTTCTTACCGCTGCAATGTGGGCCAGATGTCTCGAAATTTTGAAAGGAAAACAATTTGGA
Source organism: Anastrepha fraterculus (assembly GCA_037575425.1). Classification (NCBI taxonomy): domain Eukaryota; kingdom Metazoa; phylum Arthropoda; class Insecta; order Diptera; family Tephritidae; genus Anastrepha; species Anastrepha fraterculus. The sequence goes on along the minus strand of JAYXIM010035103.1, from coordinate 67,024 downwards.
CGATTTTTAGTGACAGTATGAAGTATTAAAGTTTAGTGACTTAACCTCTGTAATCATAGGAAAGGGTCAGAAGGTCAGTTCAAATAAGTTCTCTATCGTTTTTGAGTCTTTTATTACGAATCTGAAGTCAAAATTGAGAAATTAAAAATGATGGATGCTGCACTGAGATTTAGCATCCTAATAACTATTAGTTGACTACATCTTTATTTAGGGCTCATTGTAACCGCAGATTTATAGTGAAACTGATATTAGTATTTTTGGCATTATAGAAATGCTACACTATTAGACAAATCTTTATAACTACTACATCCTTCTTGAGACTTGATTTAAAAAATTATAAATAATGCCAATTTATATAATTCTTTCGAGTCCCTAGAACCTGCTACAAAAACACAAACCGAGATTTAAAGTAATACACTTTTATTTTATCAAGTTAACATTATTTTTGTAGGTGGGACATATGAGGGTTACACAATGCCTGAGCCATTAAAGGGTTAGCAGAGTAGAACATTTTATTCATTGATTCATTGGTTTTGCAGGCAGTATGAGATGGCTTTGCTTCTTATGTATTGTAGCCAGAGGCCTTTTAAGTGCTGAACACCGGCTTTTGGGAAAGAAATCTCATCCAGGGTAGTTCTCTACCCGCCGTCATTGTCCATAACAGCTTGCTGTTCTTCATTTTTGGTTTCCAAAAGGAGTCACCTAGTCCCATAAGAAGTGTATACATATTATTTATACATACTGTACACTGCGTATTGACAAATTTTGACTATTTTTATTATTTTTTTATTTTGTTGTTTTTATAAAAAAAGCATGTAAACAATATTTTTAATAGAATTTCATAAGAAAAGTAAACTTGGACAATTTTGAAATAAAAAAATGGGACGAGCAACTATTTGACCACCACATATTGGCAAATTTTGAATTATTATTATTCTTGTTTTTATTGTTTTTTTATAAAAATATAGCGATATTTTTAGTAAAATTGAACAAGATTAGCAAACTTTGGAAATTATGAAAGAAAAAAAATTTGGACGTTTTTAGTGTATAGTTTTTATTATTATATAAAAATATAATTTAAATTTCTTTTATAAAAATATAGCGTATACGACATTTTTAATAAAAACTTTTGAAAAATTTGGAAAAGAAAAAAATTTGACGAAATTTATTTGAGCACACCAAATCCACAAGAGTATACATACTATATATACATACTGTACACCACATATTGGCAAATTTTTAATTATTATTATTCTTATTATTATCGATATTTTTAGTAAAATTCAACAAGATTAGCAAACTTTGGAAATTTTGAAAGAAAAAAAATTTGGACGCCTTTTAGTGACAGTATTAAGTATTAAACTTTAGTTCATACTACAACAAAAACCATACAATGCAAAATTGCGAACTTTGTACAACATTTCCAAAATTCGGCAAATTTTCAACGAAATTTCAAACTTTTTATTCAGACGTTTTAGAAAAGACCGTAAAATTCGCATTGATTTTTAATATTTTTTTCGCTGTTGCGGATTTTCCCCATATAGCAAATGCGCGATATTTGTTTTTTGTATGTAAATAAAATTGTCCAAAATCAACGCGAGGTTTGAGCTGCTTGAAACTTGCATTTGTTATACTAAAATTTAATGGGAGACTCTGATAAAAAAAATTGAAATTTCGATAAAAATTTGCCGAATACTTATAAATTTTGTGCATAGCAGTAGGGTTTCTATTTATAAATAAAAAGGGTAAAAAAACAAAAAATTTAAAAATACAAAAAAAAAAAAGGTATGATTCAATTATTAAGGGTTTGCTCATTAGTGACATTCGATTTTTGACACTCCCTTACAAAAGGTTGTATTTAGGAAGGTGAATAAAGTGGAAAATATTCAATTCTTTTTGGTAAAAATGGTAGCAAAAAATTATTTTCTTACTTAAATGGAAACAAACTGCGAACGGTTTAAAAAATAAATTTGAATTAATATTTGAATGTAAATAATGGTACTAATAGAATTTATTAGCGGAAATTGCCAAGTCTAATATTAAAACAAGAAATTATTTCACTTAATCCAAGATTTTATTTTGTGAATTAATTTTTAAATTTAAAACCGATCGCGAAGTTACGAAGTTTCGCCAATATGAAACTATTTTGTTAAAAATAAATAAATAATTGGCACACATTATTCTGTTAGGAGTTTGGCCGGGATCCTTTTCCTATTTGTAGCGCGCGTTGTGATGTTATTCCATAAATGGAAGGACCTACAATTTTATGTGGAGCTTTTTCATGCTGGTACTGTGCTTTGCTAAGCCTCCTCTGGACACTTCATCCATCCATGGGAAGGTGGGCTCATTGGAAACAAGTTCCGTCAATCCCAACTTTTTTATAATAAGGTCTGAAATGTTATCGATCGCGTCGGGACTATCCAATTATTCTACCTGCAACTCTTTGGGAAATGTTAGGATTGTCTCAATTACTCTATCATGTCCTGACTTAAGCGGTCCTGAAGCAGACCATTTTGAAAATAAAATGTTTTTTCTACAAATTTTACTTTTCCTCCACTTTTACTCAAAATTTCTAGAGTTAGCAACCCAGTGTCTTGCTAAGGGAGCCGATTTGTCAAGAGAGAATGAGAAAGCTGCTTACTGAGCAAATCTTTTATCATTGAATCATGAATGATAGTCAAAACTTCCCAAATGTGGTGTACACTTTCTTCTGAGGCTGACAGTGTGTACCTACACATATGTATGCTAGTAGGTGTGTTACTTCAAGAAGCTCCAACAGTAAAATGTGCCGTGACACAGTGGCGATCTTAAAGCAAGCTAAAAACTAGCAAAAATACTCAATTTGGCAGAATGTTTTGTACAGACATACATACATAGATGTGCTTTTATAATATATTCGTATGTGTGTGTGTGTCTTCTAAATAAATATTATAACATTTTACAGCAAATTATATTAGCCATTAGATACTATAGTCATACGTGTTATTTGTTGTTGCTGTTGTGGCGCTAAGTTTGTTTTTTACCCACATTCTGTATTTACGACTCTCGAGAAAATTATTCTGCAATATTTTTTTATGATCATACATATGCACGCTGCATCCTCTCTCCTCTCGATCTGTTGAGCTTGGATTTGAGAGATGGTGTTTCGTTGGTGCTTTAGTAGCGGGCGGCTACTTTGTGAGATTTCTGTTGTTACTTTGAACTACTCATAAAAATAATGCCGCTGTTGTTGTTGAATAGAGTTTTTGATGTTATTTGTTGTTGACATTTCTTCACAAAGGGCGGCGATAACAGCGGTAATATCATATATCACAACGGCTATGAGAGCAAATAATAAAAAAACAATAAACGACACAGTGAGAATAGCGGCATTTACGGGAATAACAAATAACAAAAAGCAAAAAGCAACAAAAAACAAACATACACACACAAGAAGGTAGAAATCGTATCGAATGAAAACAATGTCAAAACAGCTATTCGGCTTTTAGGCCAAATCACATTAAATGGCATGAAGAAACAGATTGGTGGTGAAAAGTAAAGAAAGAACTGAGAAAAATAAAAGAAACGAAAAAAATGTATCAAAAAAATATATTTAAAAAACAAATACGCGCGTAACTGCACAGGAACAAATATTCATACATAAATTCGGCAAATTGCTAAAAAAACCGCCAAAAACAATCCCTCACACGCACACACATACATATGTATGGCCATTTGTAGGCATTCACACACTTTCGCAATCAAATGCGAAACTAATGCCAAACTGTAAAAATATCAAATTCCATTGAAAATAAATAAAATAACAACAACAAAAAACAGCAATCGAAATACATCAATGCGCATATGATTTATAAGTTATTACTTTTTTTAGATCGCGTTTTTTAATTTTTGCTTTGTATTTTTTGTTGGTTTTTTTTGCCTCCTTTTTCCCTAATTTTGATATTTTTGAGTTTTTGAAAGTCATAAAAAAGCGGCCATGGTATTGTAAAGAATTTTCGTGTGTTTCGCTTTTCGTTTCTCGGTTTTGTTTGTGCTGCTGGTATTTGTGGCCTTTGCGAGAGATTAAATAAAAACAAATAAAAACCAAAGCAGTAAAAAAAAACAGATTATTTTGCTATTGCCAAATTAGAGAGAAATACACACATGCGCACATACATATGTATGCTTTTGGGCGCAAAATAATATTGCGCGAAAATAAAAAACTGGAAAGCGGCATATTTTTGTGTTGCTAGGCCTATTATCATAATCGTTAATTTTTGTTTGTTTTCTAAATTTTTTTGGTAGCATTTGGTAGAAAACAACAATACAAGAAGTTATTTTTAAAATTTTCAACTAATATTTATACAAATGTGCAAACACAAAATTTACATATGTATGGGTGTATGTGTATTTATATATGCTTATACATACGCGGCTCAATAAAAACCAAAAAAATGAGATCATATATTTTTGGAAAAAAAAAAATTGTTTTTTCCTGAAGCAAATTTGACCTTATCGGGGATTTCATGTGAAAAAAATCATGCCCATAAATTGCGACGCAAACAAAAACCATTAAAATTTACGAGAATAATTTTTGACATGCAAATCACGCTAAGATTGGGTTTTTCGAAACTTAGTGTGGATTTGATTTAAATTTTTCGATGTAGAGTACGGAGACAAAACTATCCAATTGGTCCTACACAGCCAGTGTAAGGCCAATACTAACATGTGCGACACTACTACCACCAAACCAAGCTGAACAAGATCTCAAGAACAACGTGTATCTTAACCACAGGAGCGCTTAGCATCAGTCCTACTGAAGCTCTCAATGTACTAACTCATCTGCTACCATTAAACTTACATATAAAAACAATCGCTACTTGCAGCGCGGTGAGACTCAGAGGCATAGGAAGCTGGACAACAAGGTCGTACGGTCACACTAACATTCTTCTACAGGGACCCTCGCTGCTCACAAACAGATCAGACACCAGTCCCCGACCTTAACTTCAAGAAAGACTTTACAGTACGATTTCCACCGGGAGCCGAATGGAGCAAAGGGAAGGTGATTGGAAGATACGATATCGAAATCTATATCGATGGTTCTAAGATGAACTGTGGTGTGGGAGCTGGCTTCCATTCGGAGCCACTCAACTTATCTCAGTCAATTCGTCTTCCTGACTATGCCAGCGTGTTGCAGGCAGCACTTTTAGCGATCAGAGAAGCATGCAAATCACTAAATTTCTACAAGGAAGTTGGTGCAAGAGTAGCTATCTTCTCAGACAGTCAAGCAGCTATAAAGGCCTTAGACTCCAACTCCATTTCATCCTAACTAGTCTTACAGTATAGAGAGGAGCTGGAACTGCTCAGCCATTGGCTTGAAACCACTCTGATATGGGTTCCCGGTCATAGGAACATTCGGGGTAATGAGATAGCGGATGAGCTAGCAAGAAAACGCTCGACACTAGACTTAGCAGAGGCGGTGGCAGTCTCCACCCCACTGAACACAATAAAAGCATCTATTGCTTCATACTATCGTGCTTTAGCCGAAAGAAGATGGAAGCAAATAACTACATGTATGTATTACAACAAAAAACACATGTCCGTCATACAAAATCCAAAGGACGAATCACCTAGGATGTTCTCGGCCAAACATCTCACGCATCACTGCAACCCTTACAGGTCATTGGAAAGTAGGGGAGCATGCAACCAGACTCAACCTCCCCTTCAATCCCATCTGCAGAAGCTGTCAAGTGGAAGGGGCGAAGAAAAGTCTTTTCCACTATTTATTTGAATGTGAGACATCGAGATAAAGGATTAGCTGTTATACTTGGACCTCACTAAATGGATCTGACGTGGAAACAAAAAAAAAAAGACATCTTCACAGGAGACACTGGTAGTAAAACGGTGCTGGTCACTAATTAGGATTATTTCACTGAACATATTGAACTACTTTTTTGTACCCTGCAAACCTGCCCAAATCATTGAAAAAATCGAATGGCACGAGCCAATCGATATGTCTAGGTCCTCAGCAACTTCTCTAACGGTGATTCGACGATTGGCCAGTACCATTGTCTTCACTTCATCAATTTTTTAGTCTGTTGTTGAAGTGCTCGACCATCCGGCGTTCGGCACGCTTTTCGTCGTTCACATCTTCTCGGCCTTCTCAAAACATTTTGTACCACGGATACGTTGCTTTGGTCCAAAGTAGCTTCTCCGTATGACACAGTTAATTTCGTTTTTCACACAAAATTTGATACAGGTTCTTTGATCCATCTTTTTGAATAGGTAAAAATTGAAGACGAGCCGAAACACGTGCAAGCAAAGCAACTGTAAACATTCAAAATGGCCGAACTCGTCGGCATGAGTACCAACATATCGCCTCAAAAAAAAATCGAAATTCGAATATACGTAACCTGCGAAAATTCAAAATTCGCGATACTTTTTGAACACACCTCGTATGTGCACATGTACGTATTTTTTTTAATTTTTGCACAACACTGAAATACCTCCCGGCGTTAAAATTTAAACAATGCGTCTTTTTCAAAATTTTAGAAAAATTTTCATACATAAATACATACATACATACATACAAATATACATATGTTTATTTTTTTGCTGCGCAAATTTTTGAAAAAATATCGTGCCTAAAAATGCATACCGCAAACATATCTACACAGTGATACAATTATTTATAGCCATTCATACGAGTATATATAAACATACAGACATGTACGCAAACATAGAATCTGGTCGAAGATTCTTAGAATAATATTTTTTTAAACCAATACATAACCAAACAATAAATATTGTATTAAAATTTTATAGAAACATGCATGTTACTAAAAGTTTTCTATGCACATACACACATACATACGAGTCCATTCATACAGAAAATAAATTTTTCTTCATTTGAGTGAGAACTCATTTTTGACCTTTGCAACGAATGTAAAATAATGTAAATATCTGCTCTCTCAAGCACAGCTCTGAATTATTGCAAGTATAACAAAAATAAAACAAAATGCAAATACAAAAAAAAATTGTAAAATTGCGTAAAAAGTGCAAATTGTTTGAGAAATTGCAAAAAAGTTGTGCATAACAAAAAAAAAGGCGCTCATGCATAGTTACAGATACAAATGCATCTTTTGCACACACACACACGCACTCAGCCGTTGTGGTAATCAATGCTTTGACGTTAAAGTACAAATTGCAATGTGTTTGTGTGTGTAAGAGTTTGAGTATTGTGCAGTCGTATTAGTAGTAGGGTCGTTGTCGCTGCTACGCCAATTGAAGTTGCAGCAAACAACAATTACTGTTACAGTGGCTCACTTCACTGCACGAGGTGCCTAAAAGTTTGTATAATAAATTCATGCTTATTGTGCAAAATCCTCCATCTGGGCTTCGTGCGTGAGTGAGGGAGGTTTTTGTGAAATGGGCATAGATTAGGGAGTCGGAGACACCGGAGTGAAACCGAAGGTTTTTTTTTTTGCTTGTTCACTCCTCTCGGGAGCATAGGGCCTCGACAAGACTTGGCGACTTGCGTTGGTTTCGTTTTTCGTTAATCTATTTGATTTCTGACAGGGTAGGTGATTAGCCTGTCACTAAGAGTCCTAAACTTAGGAACAACGCCTTCTTACTGCTTGGAGCGCCATCTGTGTGTCACATTTTTCTATCAGAAGGATCACACAGACGGTTGAGGACTTCGCTAAAGTGGTGTGTCTGCGCTATTACTGCGGCTGCACGCTTCCTCTTTCTGGCGCCACTGGCGGATCTGAAAAGATCTCAGGTAGACCTCAAGGGTCTGTTGTGTTACCAGTGGCGAGTTTTAATAAACAGTTTAAACATTAGTCAGCAATATCCTTCAGAAATGAAAAGTTTACCGATCCCAGGTAGTTGTAACGAGTTCTGCTTAGAGCAGGGCAATGGCAGAGGAGGTGTTCTACCGTTCCCCTTTCCTCTTCGCATAATTTAACACACGTCGTTCTGGACTATACCCATTTTAGCTGCGGGATATGGAGTGAGACAATGTCTCATCAGTACTCCAACCAATATTTTACAGTCTGTGTCAGAAAAAACGAACCGCGATTATTCATGATATATAAAAAATATATATTTAAAATTTTTTTTACATGAAAGTATGTACAAAACTACGAGTCGCAATTACTAAATAAGTCGTGTAGTCTTCGTCGTTGTCGAGTATAGCCTGACATCTTCTCGGCATGCTTTGAAGCTTTTCTGCGTGGCTCGCGAACAGAGGACCATATTTCGCGAACTTGACGCACGAGTTGCTTTAAATCGTGGACTGGTTTTCCGGCAAGATGCGTTTTCATAATTCCCCACACATTTTCAATGGGGACTGGGAAGGCCAGTCCATTACTGTGACGCCATTTTCTTGTTTTTTCTGAGAGCAGTGGTTTTGATGATGTGGGACGGTAGGATATGTTCGCTTCCTTCAGTCGTCCTTCGATGGTGTTGATACTCACATCTATTCCCTTTTTAGCAAGAACTGATCGTGCTTGGCATAGTCACAAAGAAGGGTCCCGTCCAAAAAGTTAGACGATCACTTTATCCTGCTTTTTTATCGTCACTCGCTTCAAGCCGCGCTCGGAAAAATCATCAACATTTTTGTACACCTTATACTATTGCATGCCTTATGTAATCAATGGTAGGTTTTGCTGTCGGTGAGAGTTTCCTTGAAGCTTCATTTTGAATCTACATTCATGCCATAATGTATCTTCTGCTTCTTCATGATTGACGTGGCCTTGTTAATCTAGGCTAAAGTCGCTTACGCGGTTATCGTATCTAATAGCACATTATTCACATGGCCACCTCGGCTCCACTGGCAGTGCTCCAAGCGGTCGGTCCAATTTTTGATAACTCCGTCCAATATTTGATGACTTCCCACAATAGCGTCTCGAATATTGGCCTCGACCTCAGCGAAAGTGGTTGACTTATAAGCGTAGACATAGTGAAAATAATCGCGAGGCGTCAAATCTTAGGGTTGCGCCGACCAATTAATGAACACTTGCCGAGTGATGAATCAATCGCCAAATTTCTCCTTCACAACTTTGAGTGTTGCGTCGCTTTTGTGGCATGTACCGCCATCTTCTTGGAACAATAGCTCGAATATATCGAAATCTGCAAGGGAAGTCATTTCTACAGACGACCATAGCAGGCAATTCGGTAATTGTGACAGAAATAAGGTCCGTTGATGTCACCATGCCAATAAACCGCGCAAAACAATCAACTCGCGACTGTCGGTTCTACATTACGGAAACGACCCGGATTTATATCCAGCCAAGGACTGTCACTTCAGCAGCACTCCCCATAATTTTTATTTAATTACTTGACAATAAATTCTGCCGTATATGTATGGGTAATATTTATCCCGCTACAACAACTACAACAACAATCAATCAATCTTTGAGGATTGATGTTTGGACGAAAACTTGTGGACTGTGTTCGCACATTTTGGCAGCTGCTGAATAATAACCATTGAAAAAAGTATCATTGCTGTTTGGTCACCCTTTATAGATATTCGAACTTCGATCAGAGCTTCTCAGAAAGTCACTTAGTCTCAGGCGATGTCTTGTTGGTTTTTTTTTTATCCAATTTTCGGAAACCGATAATTAGTGAGTACAGATTAAAGTTCTAACTCTTGTCTAGAGCTTCTACAGAAATCGTTATGTGGGGCTCTTAACCAAGTGGCCTTATGGCCAGCAGCCCAGCATTCCTTTGAAAAGCCATTAATTTCTTTGAAAGCCTCAGTAAGGTTCGAGTTCTTTTCTTTGTTGTTGGCTAAAAGAAAGGCGTTACTTTGGACGATTTCAGATTAGTAGCTGCTCTAACCTTTTCCACAAACTGTGAAAATTAAAAGGTCGGCGTTGCACATCTGCTTTCTCATTTCCCGAAATACCACTTCTCCAAAATTGGCTTTTCCTACAGACAAAGCTTTGATAGCAATCTGATTGTTGACAAAGAAAGCGAGTTTTGAAGGTGCAAGGCCTATCAAGTTTTTTATCAGATTTGCCTGTTAAGAAGAAAAAAAATAGAAAATAGAGTTTCTACTACTATCGAAATAAATTAACAAAAGATTAAAAAATAGGAAACTTGACGTAAAATCAATTTCTGGTTGTCATTTTATTGGATTTGAGTCGACCCTTGTTTTTTTGTTTGTCGGGATAAATGAGCAAGTACAGCAGTCAGATAACATTAAGTCCACTGTACTGTACTCGGGTTTCCTTTTTCTTTCATTCTTTGCTGGTTTTTTCAATTTGCTTTAAACCTACCCGATCTCCGAAGAGATCCGAGTAAATTTTGTGGTGCCTAGGAACCAAGGTGGTCGTTTCTTAACACATTAGTGCCAAAGACCTCAGACCTGATTCGAACGAAGGCCGGGCAGTCACACAGAAAGTGGTTCGCCGTCTCATCCTCCTCTCCACATGCAGGGCAGAGTGCACTTTCTGAGATGCGCACCTTTTCCATGTGATTTGTCCATAGAAAGTGGCCCGTCATCAGTCCAACCAGCTGCCTACAGTCCCTTCTGCTTTATGACAGGAGGATCTACGACAGTCGGCCACACATGACAGGTAACATCAGTTTTGCCCACCTAAAGCCTTTCTCAGTTATAAAGCCAGTTAAGCTCACTTGTTGGTTGAAGTAATCCGTTTGCTAACTGTGGCTTTGATGGCTGCAGATGGAAGTGGCAGAACGGGCTCCAGGCAAAAAAGTTGGAGTCTATCCTAGCTAAAGAGTCAGAGGTCTAGTTATCCGCGATACCCACGTGCCTCGGGACCCTTGTTAGCACCAGGGTATTATGTCTATCGACATAGTTGAGCCCAGTACAGGACTCAACCATCCTTGAAGTGGTTGGAGGGCTGTCTAAGGCCCTGATACACATACAGATCTGCCTTTCCATCTGCTTTCCACAACAAAGTTCATTGCTTCTTGAATAGTATACACCATCCGTTAAAAAGCGAAAACAGTGTTTGAATGGCTCATTTGTTTGATCCCAATTGAACTTCTGGAAGCACCACACTATTATCTCTTTTCAAGTACGTCTCCTGATGGCATGTTGTCAAGGGGCATGGAGAGGATCGGTGGATCGAAGTCCTTGCGTTCTCTGTTGTGCAATGCCGGACAGAGGCCGTACCAATTCTCATTGTGTTTCAGCCTGCAGATGGTCTTCAAGGCCCCTCCTTGGATGAAAAGATTAAGTAATGGTGTCAGTGATTTGGATGGCTTTGTTTCAACGTGTGACTTCCAAAAGAGTTTACTATCGAGGATTACTCCAAAATATTTGATTTCTTTGGATAGCTGAATTGTGACTTCTTTTAGCTTAGGCAGAATGAGCTCATCAAGCTTCCTACTTCTGCCGTTTGAGTAATTCCACTAGTCGTTCGAGACTTTTCAGCATGAAAGAAATTATACTGATGGGTGTAAAGTTTTTGGGGTTGGTTTAGTCATTTCTGCCAACCTTAGGGATGAAGGCGACCCTTACATATATGCCATTCAAAGAGTTCTTGTTAATGAAGATTTTGGCTCAAAAGGAATACCTGGGTCCAGGAATGAAAGAATATAATACTACGCAGATTGAAGTGGAGTAGAAGAGCGTAACTTTGCCGTGATGTAATTGTAGATGCGTTTTGTGAAAGAGCTGAAAAGAGAATGTCTTTGTAAAGAAAAATTATAAGTTAGACTAAGCTAATATAATTTAGTTGGCGGCCACTGTAGCCTAATGGGTTGGTGCGTGACTACCATTCGGAATTCAGAGAGAACGTAAGTTTGAATCTTTGTGAACGATCAAAATGAAAAAAAAAATGTCTAAGAGCGGTCGCCCCTCGGCAGGCAATGGCAAACCACCGAGTGTACACCACAGATACGAGGAGGAGCTCGGCCAAACACCCAAAAAAGGGTGTACGCGCCAATTATATATATATATAGAAGTTAATATAAACAAGGAAGATGATAGAAGAGACAATAAAAAGTTCTTTGCAAGCAAAAAATGGAAATAAAACTCTATTACCTCGCCAGCTGAACAGCTGATTCTATCAAATTCACTGAGAACCAAGTAGCGGTATCACGATATGCGGAACCTTCTGCATTATCTCAGGCGTAATCTGGGCTTATGCTTTACTACATATTTCTTTTTTAACGGGGTACTGCAATAATTTTTATACGAGTACATACATATGCAGATTATTTTTATAGATTAGAGAGCAGAAGTGAGTGAAAAGAGAGATCTTTAAAATTAAAATCGTTTGCTGTGCTAGCTCCTTTCCAATCGAGTAGAAGCTGCAACTCAAACTAGAATATCAAATATCAAATGTGTGGTACACGTATTTCTAACTTTTTGTCCCACTGTTCCACTCACTAGTTACTTTGTTTCGACTGCTTTGTGCTGCTTTTTCGATTTGTTGCAGCGGATATAATTTAAAAACGTTTTTGTTATTGCCATATTTTATTTATTTATTACGTTTTTGTTGTTTTCTTATTTTGCTTTTAAGAAAAAATTTGCCTTTTTTTGTGCCCTACTATTTTATTCTTTCTCCATCTTTCTTTGAATGCGTTTTTTTCTTATAGGAAAATATGTAAAATTTTTTATGTTTATGTTTTTGTTTGTCGTTTGTTAATTACAGTAGGGTTCGGCATAGCAAAAAAAATTATGCCAACAGAAAAACGAGCGGCAACAACTGCGACAAAAGTATGCGCGAAATGCGAGAGCAAAAAAATAATGAAAGCAGAAAGAAAAGCTCGAATTCATAGTGGAAAATATGTATGTGTGTGCGTGTGTATGAAAAATATGAACAAAAATGCAAATAAATTTGCGCGGGGAGGCAGGGGGAGGTGTGCAATGGCAAGAGTGAGTGTAAAATAGGGGTTTGCTGTCGTAAGCTGAGGGGGTAAATATGGGCATATGTATGTATATACGAGTGTATACAGTGGCCCAATCGAATAATCGGACAATCTGCACTGCGTTTTTCAAATTGCTATTGCTTAAAAACCATTTGAGGAACAACAACAAGACGCAGGGCAGGAGCTCTGTCAAACATCCAAAAAAGCGTAGACTTTATTTTTTTATTAAAAGCCTTGTTATTTTGGAGGGAAAAAATGATTTTGTTGCGCAATGTAACGAAACAATATTGCAATTTTTTATGTCTTTTCATCCTCAGAAAAAGAAAAATAGAGAAACATTTTAAGACCAAAAAAAACGGTATCTGACATAATTTTTTGGTCCTCGTTCATATAATATTGTTATTTTTATGTCGTTTCACACTGAAAAAGAACCAAATTTTGATGCAAAAAAATAATGGTAAAAAATAATAATGGTAAAAAAATTTAGTGGAAAAAATAATAGCAGTAAAAAAAAAATTGTGGTAAAATTATTTTTTATTCCTTTTATTATAAGCCTTGTTATTTTGAAAAAAAAAATTAGTATTGTTGTTCAGTGTAATAATAATACATATTGTTATTTTTTATGCCTTTTTATCCTTAGAAAGATAAAAACTTTGAGACCCAAAAAAATTGAGTCGAAAGAAAATAACGGTATTTGATTTTATTTCTTGATCCTTTTTATTATAAGTTTTATTTCGAAAAAAAAAATTTATTTTTTTGTTCAGTGCAATAAAACAATATTTTTATTTTTTATGCCGTTTCAGCCTTAGAAGAGAAAAATTTTGATACCCAAAAAAAATTTATGGTAAAAAATAATAATGGTTGAAAAATTTAGTGGTAAAAATAACGGTATTTGTTATTATTTTCCATTTATTTATCTAAATTTCATGTACTTTATTAGTCCTTTTAAATTCGGGACGATTCGTTTAGCCGTTGAACTGACAGAAATTACCTGGAACGCGGTTTTCCACATCAATAAAATAATTGCACAACAAAATTCTGTTTAGAAAAATGTGGGATTTAATTTTTTGTGTTCGTTTGCAGTAATAACGGAATTTCTTTTACATTACCGACGGCCTGTAAGCACCTTGGCAGTGATTTTGAAAATTTTCGACAAAAAATTACAGTAAATTTTTCGCGATTAAGTCGGCAAAGCTTCTTTTAGCGCCGAAATTTTGTTGTAGCTCGTGGGCTTAACTATGGTGAGGGCTTGATAGTGAGTGTAGTTGCAGGGAAAGGTTGGAAGAAAATATTTACAATTCACGAAGTAATAAAACGATACAAAATTAAGCCCCGAGTGCAAAATAAGTTGCCCATTGGTCAAGCAACCATAACACATGGGCTGAAAAGTTCCGGGCTTAGCAAAAAAAAAAACACTTTTTTTTGTTCAAAATTAGCTTTATTCATCAACGTAATTTCCATCAAGAACAACAAAGTGATTCCAGCGTCGCTCTAACATTTTATCGTTTACCTCAAAATAGGCATCAGTTTCAGCGATAACCTCTTCATTCGAGCGAAATTTCTTCTTGGTGCCAAGGAGGACCAAGAGATTTGGTGACTTCTAAAACACTCAGGCTAAACGATAGTCAAGGAGGAAAGGAGAAAAGTCCCAGAGAAAGAGATAGGAAAGAGTAGAGACAGAGATAAAGGTAGTTAGTCCTGTGAGAATTTTCCAGATTCTTTGGCACATCTGTAAATATCCTCCAGTTTTAGAGAACGAATATTACTCATTCTCACTTCATTACTCATTCTCCGTGCTCTACTAAAGGCAGGACACTCACAATTCATGATTTCTGTAGAACTTATTCCGATTATTTGCTTGGTCCCTATGGAAAACCGATGATCCATGGTTAGCCAATTCATTGGCAATTTCGTTTCCTTGAACACCGGAGTATTCTGGGGCCCATATAACTACAAGCCTGTTCTGTCTTGCGACAAAATACAGCTTCTTCGCGTTCTCCAGGGCCTTCAGTGCAGCCTGACTGTCACTGAAAACTCCAATCTGTTTCCCGCTCCATCCCCTCTCGATTATCCGTTCGGCTACTTTCAGGATGACAAAAACTTCCGTTTGGGAAGCAGTTGCTATTTCCCCCATAGCATAGTCACACTTATTACAATCGTTTAAGTACCATCCGGCTCCAGACCCTATTTCATTCTTGAACCCATCGGTAAAGAAAATATCCGTCAAACCTCCCTGAATGCATTCAATGCTCACGCAATGGAAATCTGACATCAAATTTCCTCTCAAATGAAACTGCGGGTATCAGACAGCAACTTTAAGATTTCTGTGTGTCCCAAAGTTCCGTCTTCGTGCCTTCGTGGAGTCTACACATTGTTTTTATTGCTGCCTGTTGTATCTTAAGATCCAAAGGGAGCAAATCAAGCCTACTATTTAGAACATCGCCGGAGGTTGTACTCTTGGCACGTGTAATGCATTAACAAAGACTTCTTTGCAGCCTGTATAGTTCCCAAAGTGTGGACTTAACCATGCTCCGTCGCCACCAGACCACAGAGGCGTAAGTGATGATTGGTCTGATAAGTGCTGTGTATATCCATAGGACCACAGCAGGTAGCAGACTCTTTTACCAAAAACTCTGCGGCACTGCTGAAAAATCCTTAATGCGCGATTCACTTTCAGTGAAACGTGTGTCTCCCAAGTCAGCATCTTATCCAAGATTACGCCTAGATATTTAACCTTATCGGAAAGACCAAGTGTCACACCTTTCAGTGTTGTAAGACTAAGTCCATCCAATTTCCGTTTTCTCGTGAACAAGACTGTGGTGGTTTTGTTCGGTTTAGCCATTGTTTTTATTGTCTTGTTTTTGGTCAACAGTGAAGAAACGCGGCTCCCACTTCAAACAGAGCTTTCTCATAGTCAAATGCTCATGCAATATAAAGCCAACTCATTCCTTTGATATCTTTACGATGTCAGCTAACTCACGAAATTTCACTTTTCGATTAATCAAAACAATTTTGTGGATTTGTTTGATGTTTTCTGGTGTTACCATCTCATTTGGACGTCGACTGCGTTGTGCATCGTCGGTCTCTGAACGACTACGTTTGAAGTCAGCAAACCATCGACCCATCGTTTTATTGTTGTTTCTGATGGAGCGGATTCCCCATAACTCTTTTCAAGACAATGCTCTCCATTTTCCTTTCCTTACTCGTGACCGGTCACCAACGCATGGGCTCGAAAACAGGAGTTAACTCC
This sequence comes from Anastrepha fraterculus, assembly GCA_037575425.1. Taxonomy (NCBI): domain Eukaryota; kingdom Metazoa; phylum Arthropoda; class Insecta; order Diptera; family Tephritidae; genus Anastrepha; species Anastrepha fraterculus. The sequence goes on along the minus strand of JAYXIM010035103.1, from coordinate 50,943 downwards.
TGACCGATCAATGTGTTAAGGCCCTCGTCTCATTTGATATGGTGTTTTTTGGGTGTTTCTAAAATGGAAACGAAAAATATTTTTTATTTTTATTTTAAGTATTTTATCCATGATTTGATTCATTGTTAAACTTTTTTTGGTCATAAAAGGTTCGTCCAAAAGTAGTCAGCCTTAAAAAAATGGTCTTCTAAAATAAGGTATGTCGCTGGCGGCGGGGATTCCGCGACTCACAGGTGTCTGAACAAAGGTTCTTCTTCAGTATGAATGTCGTCATCGTCTGAAGTACTATCTTAAAAAATTTTTTGACAAAATGGCGGACGTTCAAACAATCACTAACAAACAAAACTGCGCGTTCTTTCCTGAATTCGAACAACTGCTTTGTTTTGCCTGAAAACTAATTTTGAAGTTTTGCTGCACAGGTTGCGTCACTAAAATGGCTATATCTCCGGGAATATTAGGAACTTCGAAAAAATCTAAAATTTGTGTTTCAAATGAGGCGTGGGCCTTAATGTTCCTTAGCGGTTAGGGAAGTATGAATCCATATTACATGCATTTTAATTTGCAAATGTGCATGGAAGACATATTATAATTGATTTGAAGAATTTTCCAATAATCTTTTAGAGTAATACAAAAATAGTTGCTTAAGTTTTGCCCAATACTGTAAGTGCAAAAACACTCATATAAACATACATACATATATTGTCATGGACACTCTATGTACACACATGAGTAATGCATTTTCTTTAATAGCGCTGAACACCATTGGACTTCGCCCGGTACCCCACCTCTTCGCAGGCTACATTATTGTTGCGTTTTTTATTGTTGTATGTTGTTGGCCCTTATCTCATCAATGGCTTGCTGTCCCATCGCGACGATGTCATAATGACCGTTTGATGCTATCTTCTTTTCGCATTTCTTTCATATCTTCACGGGGTGTTATGGCAACAATATTGATAAATAAATTCACATTTTTTTGATGCGTGTTTTGTTGACTTCAATTTGCAAAATGGGCTGGACCTTTTTTTGTAATTTTTATTTATATAAAATTCCACAAATTTATAACTTATTTAAAAGTATAAAAGTAATAAGACTTTTTTGGAAGCATCAACTGAAAAATGCCCCATTTACTGTGGAATGTGATTGTTCTGGCCGAGAGAAGGCAATTCAAACCAGGAGGCACTCAGGCTCCGACGTACTGGGTTGATGAGAATTTTGCGTTTCTCTAATATTTTTAAGTTGAGTTAGAAGAGTTCACGGCGCATTCATTAAAGACCAACAACAATATTTTGTACGTTTGATTGTCAAAGCAAAGTATTGGAAAAGTAGAAAACAAAAAATTAATTCGCCCTGCTTTATTCTGTGCTGACAGCCATATGGACACGGCGAAAGAAGAAAAAAAACAAATCAGCTGATTTGCCGATAGCACCTTTAATAGATTCGCCTTGGAACAGTTCGAATTTGCGCGTAACAGAAGTCATCATCTGATGATTTTTCGTCAACCCAGACCTGCGTTTTTATGCATTAAAAAACCAGTTTTGTTCTTTGGATAACTTTTGATGGAATACATTTTACTTACCGCATAATTTTGTTTGAATTGTTACTCCAAAAATTGCAACAATCTTCAAAGACGAGCAAAACAACAGCAACAGCTTACACAGGGTAACCAGAGCCGCACTAGAGTTGGATACAGGACTGTGGGATCAGCAGCACCAACGGTAGAAACCGACCGAAATCGATGAGGCAAGTGATAGTTGATACAGCAGTCCATCCCTACTACATCGAAGTTTTTCGAAGTCCTCGATGTTTTACGAGAGTTGTTTTTTTTATTACTGGCCTAGCAATGGAAAAATGAGCTTTGGTGGTTGAAAACGTTTCATTGTTTTCCAAAATATTCTCCAAAATACAGTTCGCTTTTGCATTCGTTTGAGCCAAATTTCGAAAGACTTTTAAAATTGAATGGTGCATATTTCTGTGGAACATTTTAACCCAAGATTACTAGCCCGTGGGTACCATTTGGACACTTATTTCCAAAAATCTGAAAAATTTTAACTTTACACCCTGAGGGTTGACGGATTAAAATGTTCCACAAAAACATTTCCTGGAAAATTTTAGCCGAGGTCTTCTCTCAAACGAAAACAGTGTGCAATAAGAGACAAGAGTACACATTTGACACTTTTGAACCTATCGTACTCACGTATTTATGCAGTGAGGTTTTGACAGTTACAGCTTCTTTCCGCTGGAAATCTGGATACTGGAAAACGCAGTGTCATATTTCCCCGAAACCAAATTATTTAATTAAATGTTGCTAACTTATTTCCTAAGTCAGTTTTGTGTAGCCCGTCCAGCGCGTTTATAGAAAATAAGCAAAAATCATCTTTTCTGACGAAGCACATTTTTATCTCGGCGCTAAGTTAACAAGCAAAACTCTTCTTCTTGAAGGTCAAGCCCTCAAATCGTAATCCTTCGCTTTCGTTTTCATTGGGATTTTTACGTGGCGGGTCCCATGCCCAGCGTACAACCACCTATCCTGGGTTGCTTCGCCTTCTTACATTAGCTCGCCTTCGAACGGATGTTCGAGAGCTACCCAGATGATACCTGTGCGAGGCCTGGAAGTTGTGAGCTGCCTGGACCATATGCAGAAGAATCGTCTTGGTAATTCCCAAATGAATGGCAATCAGTGACTTTCCCCCACTTATGTGAACTTCTACATATGGGACCATGCTCCAACAAATAAAACTGCTGGATCGAAAAACCCGATCTGTGGATCGATCGACACGACCACGCGGGATTGTCGACAAGCCAATGCATTCTCAGAGGATAACAGTTTGGTATGGATTTTGGAGCAGTGGCATCAGTGGCCCACTTTTCTTTTCTGGAAACGCTGTTTAGATTAATGGTGAGCATTCTTATTATTCTTAATTGTCGCGATAACCGATCACGCGATTTTGTCTGAGTTGAACAAAGCGCGCCAGTCGTTTCTTTCTCGTGCAGACCGTCGCCAGTTGGACACACCACGCGAATCCAAGTCCTTCTCCACCGGATCTTTTCAACGCAGAGGGGCCTTCCTCTTCCGCTGCTACCACCAGCTTGTACCGCATCGAATACTTTCAGAGCCGGAACGTTTCTTTCCTTTCGGATGACGTGACCTAGCAAACGAATCGCCCGGATCTTTATTCGCTGCACTAATGTCTATGTCGTCGTAAAGCTCATTCAGCTCATTGTTGCATTGCTTGCGATACTCGTCGCCGCTAACATGCACAGGTCCAAAAATCTTCCGCAGAATCTTTCTTTCAAACACTGCCAGTGGCACCTCATCGGATCTTGCCATCGTCCAAGCTTCTGCGCCATACGTTAGGAGCAATGGTACGCACTGCACAGGCTTGATAAACGATTTTTTGTGACCAGAAAATAAAGACTTGGCCTGGACGATCTATTGTTTCAGCAGGATGGTGCACCATACCGCAATCGATCTTTTGCGCGCCAAATTTGGTAATCTCGTTTTAGCGATATCAATTGGACACTTCGGAGCCGAAGGACCGTTCTCATAAGAACAAGACAAGACAAGGCCAATGTCGAGCAAGCTATTCGTGGGGTAGAACTAGAAACTGTCACCAAAGCGAACTGAGGAAATCTGGGTAAACAGGATGCGCTACTGCGAAGCCAGTCTCTGGCGGCCACTTGAATGAAATCACGTTCCATAAATAATGCCAAACATTCGCATTTCTCTTTCGAATAAATTTATAATATACCGAAAAAATTATTATTATTGATTGGCTGTTTGTGCACTGCGACCTGAATAGATCTATTGTGCAGCCATGTAGCCTACTCGAACTGTTTTAGGCTATTAATAAATCCTAAAACTTTTGTAGGCTTAATTTCTATCAGGACGTTTGGGTCTATAGCCCTCTTTGCTGAGTTTACAGGAATCGTTTTCTATCGCAACTATGTTTTTCATGTGATAATGAAGTTTACAGTGTCCTGTTATTAGTTCAGTGCTAAGTTGTATGCCCATCCTGTCTGCTTAGGTTAAGGTCCGTTCTGGATCTATGAGTCTTTTCGATTGCCGCATGCCCGATTGGACTCTCCAGTAATCGATTAGGCCTCGTTGTTCTTGCTCACGCAGAAAGGCACTTTTGATGCTGTTGTTTACCCCACACAAAGGTGCAGGTCCTGTGAAGGGAGTGTTGGCCCCATTTTTCGATAAAGTGTCCGCAATTTCGTTCTCTTCGTGCGCCTCATGTCCCGGAACCCACATCAAAGGAACAAAGTTTCTTGATGTTAGGGTGTTGAGGATTTTAAAACATATCCAGCGATTTTAGAGCTGTTTGACTGTCAGAGAGAATGTTAATATTGGCGCCGCGCGTGCCTCTCCGTAGACTTTCTTTGGCACACAGCTCTAAGGCGTGGACTTCCGTGTGGGAAATGGAAATGGCTTCTGCCATTGGAATTGCTTTTTGAAATGTAGTCCGACAATTCCAGCCTCGGCACTACCATCTGCCATTTCGAAAAAATAGAGTTTTGTTACTTTTTTTTAATATTTCAATATTTCAGAACCAGGCTTAAATATCTTGTTTTTGAATTTTTCGCTCGTAAAAGAAGCCCATTGCTAGAGATGTGGTGCTTGGCCGCCAAATACTATCTCCATGCAACTACGTTTATTATAGACACAACTCGACCTTTGAACCTTTGAAAGTGTGCAAAAAAAGTTCCTTTGAGCTAAATAGTTAATGTTTCTTTTATAAAAAAAAACAAAAAAATTAAAAATAAATAAAAAAATTAACTGGTGTACAACTAAACTTCTAAAAAAACAAAATCCATTTTTCAAATAACAATAACAGTGTTTTTGTTTTTACTTGATTGCATGCGTTGCTTGCGCAGGAAGTCAATTGCGCTTGTGAGGAAAATATCCTGGGAATTCGCATTTCTATAGTACTTATGTACATATGAATATATGTATGCACGCACACATACATATGTACATTCACACGCACGCACATATTTTATATATTATTTTTATTATTACTCTGTATGGCGTTTCGATGAAAAATCGCACATCTGTGCTTCTTCTTCTATTATCTTTTTTACCATTTTCCTTGCTGGCTGTGGTTATGATGCAACCCCCGTACTTTGCGTTGCACACCTTAATTTCTTTTTGGTTTTTGTTGTTTTTTTTAATAAAATGTGCACCTTTCATTATTATGTGCTGACATAAAAATCGATATTTTACATAAAAAGAATGAACTGAAATAAAATAAGAATAAATAAATTCACCAACACAACACAAAAAAAAGGCAAAGAACAAAAATCGCAAATAAAAAGCGCCAACCAAATGAGTAAAAGGCAACAAACCCAAAAAAACATTGCAAAAAAATGTAGGAAAACAGCCAAGGGAGAAAGAATACGGAATGGATAAAACAACAACAAATACAATAGAAGCAACAACGGCTGGAGCAGCAAAAATGCCAAGTAAAAAATTACAACTGGAGAAATAAAATAACATCAACGGCGCAAATAGCAATAACGTCGACAACAAAAACAAAAACAACAGCAAAAACACAAATAAAAGCAACAAAAACAATAATAATAATAAAAGTGCCAACAATGATAGCAACAACAACAACAACAACCAACAGCCAACATCAACAACAAAGGCGTAACGGTCGTTATGTTGCTGGCGCTGCTGCTGCTGCTGCTTTTGCTTTTGCCTTCGCCATTAGTTGCTGCTGCTGTTGTTGTTGCTGCTCTTGTTCTTCTTCGTATTTTTGCTGTTGCTGTTGCTGTTGTAGCTTTAATGCCCATTTTTTGTTTCTTGTCTTGGTTTTGAATGTTTTTCATTTTTATTTTTATACTTGCCGCGCGCCAACCTTTTTATGTCCACAACGTCGTGCCGCCCGTGCCACCGGCCCGTTCAAAGTGCCCTGGCGCCCAAACAGCTTTTTCATTCACTATTAGAGATATGCGCAAAGCCAAGGAAATGGAAGAAGGGAACAGCACTAGGAGTACACAAAAAACAAAAAAGAAAAAATATATAAAAAAAGAAATAAAAATAAACAAAAAATGTGAAATACAACAAAGCCAAAAAAAAGGTACGGAAAATATTTTCCATTTTCCACATTGGCATGACGAGAGAAAATCCAAAAGAAATGGCTAGAAGAAGAGTGTGAGGATGGATGGGTGTTTTGGAAAAGTTGGCATGGACAGTCGTTGGGCGCGAGGGGGTGGTTGTTCGGCAGTGCCAGCGCGGCAGTTCGGGGCAAGATGGCTGGATTGGAGGTTTTTAAACCATACGTCGATGTCCTTCCCGTTGTCCTGCCATTGCACTCATGTGTCATGGCGGGAAAAAGACTATAATAAAAATTCGTATTTTTTATAATTTTCTCTCTTACACATACACATACATATGTATATATATATGCATGTGCGAGTATTTTTATTTTAAAGATTCAAAATGTATGTGGATGACGAATGACTGAGCCAAGAGTGGCGCGCGAAGCCAAGGGTGAATTGGGCATGCATGTGTGTATGAATGTATGCATGTATGAGTGTGTGTATGTGATTATGTAAATCTACTTAGTAGTGGGAGTGTGTTCGTGTATGTGATTATATTGTGCAAGAGCCAAGTTAATATGCATGTATCAGCTTACTTGTGTGTGTGTGTGTGCGTATGTAGTTGTGTGGGATCAAAAAACCCGCTATAAAAAGTGGGCTAAGATCTTTTTTGAGCGCGTCCAGGAGGCAAGTTTTGGGGCGGCGAACGTACATTTATGTCAAAATACAGTTCGGTAGGTGTATTTGTGCGGGTGTGTATGTGTGAGTTGGCAGAGTTTGAGCGCTTTTTTGATATTACTTTTTTTATAGTATATAATTTTTTGAGAAGATGAAAAATCTTTTTACTTTGCTATTCGTTTTGGTAGTGTTGCTGTATAATAAAATTGTTTTTGTTGTTTGCATTATTTTGTTGGCAACCTTACTGTTTGCCGTTTTTTACTTATTGCCACATTCTTTTCATTCTTTTTTTGTTAGCTAAATTTTTTATGGCTCCGTTTTTTTTTTTTATTTTTAATAAAAGTAAAGCTTCAGAATATTATATTGGCGGGCGCTGGTGGACGTTGCCAGGAACGTACGTTAATGGTATGGCGTAAAAAATTTGATATTTGCGATAAAATGAAAAAGTTGAAAAATGCGAAATATAAAAACAACATAAAAACCGAAAATGAGAAATTGCATGAAATTTCTTTCCAAGGAGATTTCGAAACGTTGGCTCTCGTTTCGAAAGGTTTTTGTTTCCTTTTGCACTTCTTCCGTTTTTTATGTGATGCGTGAATTTAAGTTTTTCCTTGTAAATGTTGGATGTGGATAAAAAACACACAAATGCACACATACATCTATATACAGGCGTTCAGGTATATTTCAGCAAAGGATAATGGGTAGTGGCGAAAAGGATTTTCTCTGCGAAAGTTAATTGGGTTACATGTGCGGACAAGCTGGCAGTGCATTCAGTTTGGTGAAGAAAAATGATTGGCAAAAAGGGTTAAGTAAAATTTATGTCTTTCTATTTGGACATTTGGCTTCTTGAAAGGTGAATGCTACATTTTATGGGTTTCTGGAAAATTGGGGTGGCTGCAATGATGGTGGTGAGTTATCAAATTAGAAAATTAAAAAAAAAAACAAATGTCTATGAAGGAATTTCAGTCTCATCTCTGAATAGCTTAAGAAGTCTTTTTATAGCTGAATTGGGTGTCTGGAGTTTGTTTAGATCAAAAGAGCTGAGGTCATTCAGTGGCCACAAAAGCACATTGCAAGCCGAAGTGAAAGTGTAGTTACCCTTGTGCTGGTTACCCTTATAGTCTAGGCTATGGACGATGGCGGTAATCGGGAGTAACGACTTAATTCGAAATTATCTCAGGAATTAAGTGCAACAAATGCGGTTTGACGACTACTCTTAATTCTCATAATTTAAGCGGCAATGTTGTAAGCCGAAAAATGATTAATGCCGAAAAATTAATATCTACTGTCAATACAAAATGATGAAAGATGTAAAGAGAAGAACAAGAAATATTAGATGCAATGATCAAAAATACAAAAAACAAAAAAAAAAATATAAAAAAAAGTTTATTTACAGGATCTGAGAAGCTTCTATCTTTTGATAGCCACCACTTTTATGACAATTAAATTTTCAAAAACTGATATTTTCTTTTTATGCGATAGCTTACGATTTATTTGTTTGTATAGAAATTAAATGCTTAGTCTTACTTAGAACAAAAAAACATATTTTAATTAATTATACTTAATTAATAAATATCCCTAATTTTTTTGAAAAAAATTATAAAAACATATTAAAAGAACTATAAAAATAAAGTGTTAAAATTTTTTTTAAAATATAAAAAAGTGTAAAAAATATAACAAGATATAAAAAAATATCTAAAAAACTATAAAAAAAATATTAAAAAAAATTATTAAACAAATATAAAAAAGGATAAAAAATTGTAAAAAAATTATTAAAAACATGTGATCATTTACACGCTCTGAGATTTTTCTACCTTTTGATAGCCAGCATTTTTATGACAATTAAATTTTCAAAAACTTCTTCCTATTCGATAGCTTACGATTTATTTGTTTGCATAGAAATGAAATACTTTGAGTTCCACTTAGACCTACATATCTCACCCTTTTCTTGAAAAAACATATAAAAGAAAATTATGAAAAAGTTATGAAAAAATTATAAAAAAACATATAAAAGAGGATAAAAAATTATTAAAAAATAATAAAAATTTATTATAAAAATTAAAAAAAGGGATTATTTAGAGGATCTGAGAATTTTCTACCATTTCATAGCCACTACTTTTATGACAGCTTAATTTTCAAGAACTGTTATCTTCTTCTTACTCGATAGTTTGCGATTTATTTGCCTGTAAGAAATGAAATACTTAGTAGAAAAAGCCCATATCTTACTCTTTTTTTGAACAAGAAAAATTATAAAAAAATATAAAAATAATAATAAAAAAATATATAAAAAAATATAAAAAAATTAAAAAAAATAATAATACAAAAATAATAATAATAATAATAATAATAATAATAATAATAATAATAAAATTATAAAAATTATGAAAGAATTATATAAAAATATAAACAAATTAAAAATAATAATACAAAGAGTAATAAGAAAAGTAATAATAATAATAATACAAAATTATAAAAAATTATAAAAATTAAAAAAATAAATAGCAAAACGTAATAATAATAATAAAATATATAAAAATATATAAAAAATAATAAAAATTATAAAAAATATAAAAAAATAATAATAAAAAAATATAAAAAATATAAAAAATTAAAAAAAAATTATTAAAAAATGGGACTATTTACAGGATCTGAGAAATTTCTACCTTTTGTATAATCAAAAACAAAACTTATGAAAAAAGTTATAAAAAAAATTGTGAAAAAATTGTAAGCCGTAAGATAGGGCTTGAAAAAGTTATAAAAACAAAAATTATTAAAAAAATATTCCAAAAAAAAATTATAAAAAAAAATATTTAAAGAAATGGGATCATTTACAGGATCTTTTTTTTACATTTGTCCAAGTGAGCCCTTTAGCTAGGGCAGCCATTTAACCTAACCTAACCTAACAGGATCTGTTTAGTCTAAACAGCCCTATCTTACTTGTTTTTTAAGTTATAAAAAAGTTATACAAAAAAAAATTATATTGTACAAAAACAAAATGTATGAAAAAAAATTATAAAAAAATTATTTAAAAAGAGTGGGAGCATTTACAGGATCTCTTAAGTCTAAACTGCCCTACCTACCTTTTTTTTTGAAAAAGTTGTAAAATTATTAAAAAAAAAAATTATAAAAAAATGATAAAAAAATAGTATAAAAAAAAATTATATAAAACTAATAAAATATTAAAAATTATAATTGAAATTATCATTAAGAAAAATTGTGTTAAAAATCTTTTTCAAAATTAAATTAGTTAGTGGTTTTCGTTACATTTTGCCTTTCAGAAAACTGATCCTTGTGTTGATTCAATCTACAACTAAATATATATAATGTGTTCATTTTTTTCTTTTTCCTGTAGAGTAAAAAAAATATAAACTTAGATCATGAAAATTTCCGCTTATTGTTCCATATCTTACACTTTACTAGAAGGACTTTAAAAAGTAGAGCGATTTCAAAGACTGGCTGTTTTGCCGACGTTTTGCATTGGAATATTAATAAAAAACTTGTCTTATTATTCAATATTTATTTACTAATAGCTGTAGCCGGCGCGCTTTGCTACGAAAACAACTAAAATAAATTTAAGAAAAACAACTTTAAAGAAAAATCAGTAGACAAATATGCAGTTTATTCTAAACCAAGGCCTTTTCGATCAACACAATGAATTAGTTCTGTTGTTTAAAAGCGCCATTCAACGAATGCCAGCCGATGACTACGCAGTTGTGATTCGAGCAGAAAAAGACCTGTTGCCCAACATGAACATGTCATATTCGTTTCCTCTGTGTAAAAATACATGGTCATACTAATTTTTATGACAGTCGGTTGAACGGGGCAGAAGTTGCTACTTGCAGCGCCACCTCGTGGCGAGTAGCATCAATGAGCATATCCTAAAAACCTTCTGCGTGGAAAAATACATATATATACCAATTTTTATAAAAATCGGTCCAGTAGTTTTTGAGTTTATCGATGACATACAGAGAAACATTCATTTTTATATATAAGATTTATTATTTATTCTAATATCTATAAAAAGAAATCCAAATATTTTTTCCGTATGCGCCAAATAAATACTTAAAGTTATTTTATGTTTTTTTTTTGGCAACCAGTAACGCCACTACTTCTTAACACTTGCGAAGAATTATTGGGGCTTATTCTATAAAATTCTACAAATTTCACATAATCGCCTTCTCAAAGGGTCCCTAGAAATTTCAAAAAATCGTTTTTTGTTTTTTCGATATTTCGAAAGTATAGTATCTTAAGAATATACTGTGAAATTTTCACGCGTAAAATCCCAATATTATAGCTTCTACAGCCCAGTAGAGAGCGGTTCGCGCACTCCTCCTGTATCTCAAACTTTAAACTCATTTATCTCAAGCGACTTTTTTCGACCTGGCGTTGTCAAAACAAAAACAACTATTCAACTGAATTGTCTGAAATTTTAATATGTTGCTTACGATATCAATGGCTATCGCCTGTACCAGGATCATATTATTATTCAATTATTTCGTACTTTGTTTTTTTTTTTTGATTAAAAAACTGAAAAAAATCCGACGTTTAGAGTGTCTAATTCAAAACCGCGCCATTTTGTGAATTTTTTTTTTATTCTAGTAGCGGGACATAGCTACAGTCATACTGATAAAAAAGTTTTTTGGTTTTTGTGTTTCAGAGAAATAGAGGAGCTAAAATGGACAACACCGTCCAGGTCCAATTTTTCGGGAGGGTCAACTTCAGCGCCATTTTTTAAATTATTATAATTAAAAAAAAAATCAGTTTTCATTAAAAATTTTTGTTTTAATTTTTATCAACTAAACTTTTTTTTCATTTATATTAAAACTTTTGTTTTTCATTTGTCACTAAACAAATTTTTTTTTCATTTTTGTATCTAAAAGATATTAAATAAAGAGCCTAAAAAAAATTAAATATCGTTTTTCCTATTTTTATGGAAAAAAAATTTTTTAATGAAAAATTAATTTTTTTGAATGAAAAATTAAAAAAACTGTTTTGAATGACAAACTAAAAAAAACTAATTTTTTTCAGTTTTCACTAAAACAATTAAATATCGTTTTTCATAGCTGTTTGGAAAAAAAATTTTTATAATGAAAAATTAAAAAAAAAAAATTTCAGTTATCATTAAACATGTTTTTTAAATTTTTCATTAAAAATTTGTTTTTTTATTTTCATTAAAACAATTTTTTTGTTTTCATTTGTTACTATAAAATTTTTTTTTCATGTTTGTATGTAAAGAAGTTAAATAAAAAGCCAAACAAAATTTAAATATCGTTTTGCATTTTTTTATTCTAAAAAAAAAATTCTGCAATACCTTAAATTTTCAAGCTCTAGACCACCGGGACCTCTCAATGCCCACCAACAAAAAACCACAGCCTTATGGGCCTTTGCGTGACTTCCATGAGGTATGTCCTGTGCTTAAAATCCTCTCTGGACATGAAACACCAAATTATAAAGTTTTTTCTAATAGCGATCACGACTCGTCTAGCAATACCAAACCTCTGCCATGAAAAAGCTTCTCATGAAAAAAATCATCTGTCATTTGGAGGCGACACAAAACTAAAGATCGCTCAATTTTGCGGATTAACATCGACACACACACCACAAATTGGAGGAGAGTTTCGGCCAGCAGCTGAAAAAGAATATACCAGACACTCCAATTCAATAGACCAAAACTTAAAAAATACCCACCTCGTTTCTTTGCCTGTACAATTTGTGCAGACTTTAGTTTTACGTTTTTTTTAAGCCGCAAAAGAAAAGAGTCATCAATGCTTGAAAATTTTCCCCAAACCAAAAAGTCGCTGCACTACTCTTTGCTATCCATTCAATGAATAGTAGTTTTCTATTCTTATTGCGAAGGAGGCTGGCGAATCGAATGGACAAAAAAAAAACAAGCAAACCAAAATAAAAGACATTTTTATTGTGGTTCTCTTCCATTGTATAACAAAAATACAAAAGTCGCAAAAAAACCTTGATAGAAACCGAATTTTGAGTTGCATTTATATTTCTATTTTTGTGTGAATTCAGTGTAGAGCGGTGCTTAGCTTGTTCAGATTCTCACGATAGGTGTTCGCCAAAAATCTTGGGCTAACTAGTTTTCTAGTTATGAGAGAACTTGTTACAACATTTTTTTTTATTAAGAAAGTTGTACTTACATTTAAAACTTAGTTACAACAAACATTCTAAGCTATGGCTGCGTTGGCTCTAAGCTGATTTGTTAGAGAACTGCTTCTATGGAGTTCAAAGGGCCACTGAACGTACTAAGTTCTTGCACCTTTGTCCGCTGAGAGTTTGCTGGAGTGAATGTTGAATCAAATATTTCGATTGCTGGCAGTCCCAAGCCTTTTGAATTAAGGAGCCTGATTGCTGGTAAATTACGCGCTAGTCCTCACTTATGACTCTTTTTACACTCCATCAATTTCTCAGAATGAATCTGCGCTTTAGAACATTTCCTTAAACATCTTTTCCACTGAACGCTTAACCGCCGAGAAGTGGTCTGTTAAATTGATTCGGACATGCAATCGTTTCTGGATCCGGATCGAGGAAGTTATTGCAGCTAATGGAAATTTTATTGAAAGATTTTATAGATACACATAGATTAATGTTGTGTGGAAAATTCGCGACGTTTCATTAAATTTTGTTTGAAATTAATAGTTTTACTCTGCTGCTCTCAAATAGCGTAACGCTCTGAATTTATTTATTTTCGTTGTTCGTTAATCAAATAACTACATAAAAGTACAACTTTTCTGGATGAGAAACACTTTTTTGACTGCTCGATTCTTAATCGTTTTGGAAACGTCGCGGCAGATTTTTTAAGAGGACTCATCTATGAATCTTCACGAAAACTGTTGATGATGGAGGTAGATTGAAATGCTTTCCGTGCTCGGAGAGGGAGACATTACTGGGACTGCCAAGCATCATTCATTATTTTGGTAGCGACTTTGGTGCTTGGTTGTGGAATCTCTTCTTAATGATCTGCAGGAAATTTGGACACATCCAAGCCTACGCGGACGATGTGTGCGTATTAATCTCAGGACGATCACTTGAAGCTATATGCAATAAAATGCAGGCAGCTCTAAATAAGATGGAGCATCGGTGCGAATTGCATGGTTTTTCGGTGAATCTATAAAAAGTACCTTAGTGTTTTTCACTAGGAAACGCAATATGGGAGGTCTAGTACTACCCACATTCAAAGGGGTCACACTGCAACTGTCTTCCGAGGTTAAATATGTACTTAGAAGTAATCCTAGATAGTAAGCTTACCTGGAAGAAGCACGACCATCAGAAGGTCTCTCGAACACTAAAAGTCTTCTGGCCGTGTAAGAGAACCTTTGGTTAGACATGGGGTCTAAGACCGGCGATAGTACACTGGTTGTAAATCACCCTGTTAAAACCGTTATTACATCTGTCTCTGTAGTATGGTGGAAGGCTACAATGGTTAATTCCAGAGCCCCTAAAACCCCTAAACAGACTACAGAGAAGTGTGTGCTTGGGTACGACATCTGGTGATGCCCTTAATGCCATTCTGAACTTGCAACCTCTAGATCTTCAAATTCGAAGGGAAGCGATGAAGGCGGCGTACAGGCTCAAGTTAAACGGAGTCTGGGGAAATGAAGAAGCACTTGCCACTGTCAGATATACCACCAGTTGTCGGAGTGGCGCACCATTGTTCTCGATGGCAGAGGACATTCCCTTATTAATGGGATATCAGCACACTTTCTACACCGATGGATCCAGAACCAGTGATGGAAGCGGATCTGGATGGTACTGAGACGAAGACACTAAGTACTCCTATGCCACAGGACAGATGACCACGATATTCCTTACGGAAATCTATGCCATCTTGTATGTGGCATACTGAATTATTGAGAAAAAGTGACGGGGTAGCAGTATTGGAATATGTAGTGACAGTCAAGCTGCACTGAAAGCCCTTGCTAACCCATGTTGCTCTTCGAAGTTAGTCGGTGAATGTAAGACAAAACTGAACAGTGTTGCAAAACACAACAAAGTTAGTCATATTTGGGTGCCTGGACATTGTGGTATTACAGGGAACGAGTTAGCTGATAAACTGGCTAATGAAGGCTCTGTAAGTATGCCACTAGGCCTTGAACCCTTTCTAGATGTCAATTCTGCATCGATTCAACTATGGATTGACGACTTCACGAAGGTCTAACCATAGAGGATTGTGATCTGGGTTAAACTCGTGCAGAGTAGCCAAACAGGAAAATAGCGACCTTTCTCCTAAAACTCAGCAGAAAGGAGCTGAGAGTACTGATTGATGTAATCACAAGGCACAACGCCTCTGGCCAGCATACGGCTGTCATGGAGGTCGTCGAGAGCCCAATATGCCTATCCTGTCTTGAGGGTGACGATAATGCAGAGCATTTTCTCTGTAGCTGCCCTGCATTTTCCAGAATCAGACTTAGGATATTGGTTTGCGATATACTGAGTATGGATAAACTTTATACTCTTCCTCTTCCGGATCTCTTAAGATTCATCAATGAATTTAAGAGGTTTGTGGAAGAGTGACCTCAAACTAATCTCAAACCTCAAACTAATCTTACCACCCCCATTTTATCTTTCCTATCTCTCTCTATTCTTTCTACTGAATTCTATCCGGGTGTTGTGCAATGGTCTCCTGACTGGTGCTTGGACTTGTCTAACCCCCCACAAATCTAATCTAATCTGGTAGCTATATTTTGGTGGTTGTTCAATACCTGAAACTAGAATTATGTGAAAACAAAGAACGATGATAAGCGAAAGTTGTCGCAAAAATGTAGGCCCTTGAATTTTATGTTGTAGATTTTTCTTTTGCGAAGCTTTTTTATGCAGAATTGTACCCATGGGTTTGATAATGACCACCGGTGTGACGATCGCTGTTTTGACAAAAAAATTATATTTGTATATATCCCGGGCCCAGCGCCAGTATTGTAAGTCACTCACAAACACAATACGCCACGTTGGCCAAAAATTTATCCAGCTTCTCCACATAACTTAAAAACCTTTTTCCTTTTCATAATTTTCATATTCACCAATCTTTCGTGAGAGATACAAAATTTGCGCAATTATAATAAAAATCCGAAGGGAAAATATTCGCAGAAGAAAAATTCAAAAGACTCAAATTATTCGGAGCAAAGGGACACAACAAAAAAAAAAATATTGAATTGGGGCGGCAAGCATAGGCTTTCTTGAAATAGTTTTTGTCCTTTCTGTTGCGCTGAGTTTCCCCCCGGTAAAAATGTGGAATAAAAGCAAAACTTAAAAGGCATAATAATCAAGCGGGGGTAATAAAACACAAGCAAAAAAAAGCAAAAAACGTTGGCGAAGAAGTCACAAAAGAAAAATGTGAAAAATCGTCATAAGTAAAAAGGAAAAGAGGGGGGAAAAGTTGAAGTAAGTAATAATAAAAATGTAGAGATGAAAAATATAAAAATACGAAAAAGGAATAAAATATTTCTTGTTGCAGGAAATGAGGACGAATTTTTATTAACGTCACTACACAACCCGTTCGCCGAGTTGGCTGGCCGGCCAGAGCGCATTGCTGCATCTTCTGACAGCAAGCGCGCACCTCCTTAGTTTTTCATTATCCTTTGCCGTTATGATACGATTTCTGCACGGCACTTGCTGTCTTTGCCCCATTTCACGTTCAACACTACCTTTCATGCTTTTTGTCCTTTCGCGTGTATTTGAAAAGCACGTATAAGTAAAAGCAACAACAACAAAGGGGGAAAAAAAATTAAAATGAAAATGCAGAAAATTTCGCGCGAATTTAATTTGTAAATTTCTTTTGGAAAGAAAAATTGGAAAAAAAGTGAGGAATGAGGTGGGTGCTTGACTTAATGCGCGCGATTGCCTGAACGCCCAGCCGAAGCCAAGTAGACTTGTGTATGATAGTATGGATGTGTGTTTGTATGTATGTATGTTTGTATGTATGTATGTTTGCATGTATGTATGTTTGCATGTATGTATGTTTGTATGTTTGCTTGTATGTTTGTATGTATGCAGAATATTTATGTGCGTAAGTTGGATATTTTTTTTATTATTTACACGTGCCTACACATACAGATATGTTAAAATGTAGATTTGTAAATGGTTTTTGTATGTGTGTTTGTATGTATTTACATATACATACATACATACATACATTCATACATACATACATATAACACATATTAATTTGCACTCATACGTATATGCATTTACATACATACATACATACACATGCGATTTTGCTGTCTGTAGGTTTTTCATTTTTCACACACACACACACGCATGTATGTGTGCGCTCACTTTTGTCTGGATGTGTGTGTGTGTGTGCGCATCCTTATTCATTAACGTCATAAAAATGCAAAAGACGAACGAGTAATAACACAAAATAAAAAAAAAAGAAATGAGAAAATCCTTAACAACAACAACAAAATTTACATTAAAAAAACAACCTTTACGCTTTATGTGAAAAAATAAAAAATGCAAATTAAAAAATTCGAAGGTTTTATGCGTTCATTTTTTTTCGTCTTTCTCACTCTTTGTGTTGTGGTGTTCACATTTATCTACATACATACGTATGTATGGCTGTGTGCGCGCTTGTTGCTGAATTCGTGTGCGCTGTGTGTGTGTGGCTGTGCTTGCAAGCGATTGCCCTGTTGGCGATGCGCGGACCAAAAGTTCATTTTGTAGTCATAAAATTCTGATGAAAACAACAACGATAAAGACAAAAACAACGGTTGCCAAGCAAAAAACAAAAAAAAATAAAATAAAAAGTAGCCGCGGCCATTTTTATTTTTAATTAATTTTTTCTCACACGGTAACTGTAAATTGCACTTTTCGCATTTTTGCTACTTTTGCCGTTGCTGGTTGCGTTTTTTTTCACCTTAATTGTTTTTGTTGTTGTATTATTTATCTTTCAGAGAAATTTCATATTAAACGCAAAGTATGATTTTTTGCATATTTCGTTTTTTTTTCTTTTCATTTACGTAAAATTATCTAAAAGAAACTTCCTCAAGGCGGAAGTATTCGTAAAAAAAAGAATATTTATTGTGATTAAATTCAGTGTTGCTAGGTGGATTGATTGAAATAAAAAAAAATAAAAAAAATTTCATAATGAATCATCGCTGTTTTTGCTGTTCAAAAATTTATGCATTAATAACTATATGAAAAATTGAATTATGTATTAAGGGGACAGATACCTGTAAAATTTCGAAAAACAATTTTTTTTTATAAATGTTAATATAATCCTTTATGGATATATCAAACAAATTTTAGAACCTAAATTTAAGTATTTCTTGTATTATAGATCGTCAACCGTGACGACTCTATTCTTTGCGTTCGAGCGCAGGGAGAGCTGGGAGAGGTATAGTTACGTTGTATTCAAACTTTAGACGCGTTTTTCTCAAAACTATATTTTTCGAATTGGCGTACACGATAACTCGAAAAGTTATTGACCGAACTCCCTGAAATTTTGCACACATCTTTTTTATGATATTCTATGTGAATTTACAAGTTTTCGAAAATTTTTCGAAAAATTATTTTTTCGAAGCAAAAATAGTACAAAAATTCGCCCCAAAATTCAATTTTTTTGTGAAGCATTTTATTCCGCGATTTTTTTCCTCCATTTTTCTTTAATTCATATAGAAATTATGACATTAATAAACAAACAAATTTTTGGGTTTTTGTATTCAGGTCACTGACACCGATGCTATAATGCCCGCCGATTGAGAAGCCCCTCTACGACCTTCCTGGAAGAATTGAGTGTGCATCCGCCATTTGAAATGATTAAAAAAAAAATTTTTTTTTGTATTATTTTAATGTATAGATAAACTCTATGTCAATTTTGAAAAAAATATATTGACTTCTTCATTTTAAATAATTTTAATGAAAATCAGGGAAAATATGACCGTTTACAGGTATCTGTCCTGTCTAATAAATTTCGTCTAATTTTTGTAATTTTATTTCAGATAATTCGTTTAATTTAACTTTGCAAACTTCCCCGAATTTTTTAATGAATCTTAGCGTGCAGCTCGTCCATTCTCAAAACATCCGACCCAAAGAGGAACCATCTAAGCCTGGCAAAAGGGCTAACAGTGGCAGAGAAAATGCTCTCTACTATCTTTATACTTCAATCAAGCTGCACACTGTGGATCGTGGACCATAAATTATGAGAAAATACTTTTTCTATTATTGTGGTGTTTCGCACATCCGAATGGTAGTCACGCACCAACCCATTGGGCTACGGCAGTCGCTCCGTAATTAGTGCTGTGCTATATCAGGTGTGTTCAAAAAGTATCGCGAATTTTGAATTTTCGCAGGTTACGTATATTCGAATTTCGATTTTTTTGTGGCGATATGAGTAACAAATGTCTTCCACTCATGCCGACGAGTTTGGTCACTTTGAATGTTCACTTAATTGTTGCCAACTGCTTTGCTTGCACGTGTTTCGGCTCGTCTTCGATTTTTGGACATGAGACGGGTCGCCGCAAAATTCGTACCAAAACTGTCAATTTGACCAAAAGCATGAACATTGCTAAGGAGATGTTGGACTCTGTCCGCGACGACCCAAATTTGCTCCAGAGGGTCATAACTGGGATGACTCAATCGTCCCCGGTTATAACCAACAGCTCAATCGAAGCTACCACACGAACCAAGACCGAAAAAGCGCGCTAAGTTTGGTTGAATGTAAAAGTTTTGCTTACCGTTTTCTTCGGTTGCAGGCGCGTTGTGCATCATGAGTTCTTGCCACAGGGTAAAACGGTCAATAAGGAATATTACCTGCAAACGCCCGGATTTGTGGAAGAACAAAAATAGGCTCTTGCATCACGATAACGCCCCTGCTCACACATCGTTGCTTGTACGTGACTTCTTGGCCAAAAACAACACACTATGTGGCATCATTAGTCAGATGTATTCTCCAGATTTGGCCCACTGTGACTTTTTCTTGTTCCCGAGGCCCATGAAAGGACAACGCTACGCTACGATTGACGAGATAATGACGGCATCGAAGGAAGAGCTAAACAAGATAAAAAAATGATTTTTTGAAGTGCTTCGAAGATTGAAAAAAACGTTGGCACAAGTGCATAATATCTCATGGGGATTACATTGAAGAGGACAAAATAGATATTAATGAATAAAAAAATAATTTTTGAAAAAAAATAAATTCGTCACTACTTTTTGAACACACCTCGTAGTGCAGTTCTCCGCTCCTCTGGCTGAGAAGAAATATTGCTACCACTCTATCAAGCGTTTTCAAGAAACGCTTGGTTGTTTTGCAGTGTCAGTACTGCACCAACGTTTTCAATTTCTCGATTTCTTACTGAGAGCTTTGATGTACCCAAAGCCAACTATTCTCTCCACGCTAGGCCCTCAAATTCGCTCTGGTAAAATTGAATATTCCAAAGAAGCACAATTCGCCAATTCATTGCCTTGAACACCAGAGTGCCCGACACCCACATAAATTCAAGTTCTGTCCATCTTGCTACGGAGTTTAGACTCAATTTGCATTCGTGAATAATTCTGGAAGAGATGTAAGCAGTTTCTAAAGCCTATAGAGCAGCTTGGCTGTCACTAAAGATCCCTATTTTAATGCCTCGCCACCTTTCGCCAATTATCCAGTCTGTTACTTAAGTATGAAAGAACATCTAAAGATCTTAGAAGGCTTTCGACATACTCCTATCCTAATAAGGGTGGATACATTATCTCCCAAATCCATGCTCTTCAGGAACTTCTAAGTTCTCATCAATGAACGTGCAGCCTGGAAAAATAATTCTATCACCTTCAAAGCCGGAACCTAGATGGGGCACACTGGTGGATCGAAATTAGTAGATGTTAGATAGAACAGGGGCGGGAATCAATGGGCTTAAATTAAAGAAAAATCGATTCCAATGGGTCTCTACTCAACAATCTTCCTGGTAAAAATATATGCCGTTGAGATACATGTGAGGGAATGCGGAAAAATAAGAGGAACCCACATTTACACAATTTCAGATAGTCTGGCGGCTTTGAAAGTCCATCTATCAACTACAATCACCTCAAAAATGATACATGACTGCCTGAATCTTCTTAATATGCTAGGGAATTTCAACATATTATTGGGTTGGATTCCTGGGCACCAAGGACACGAGGGGAATGAAATTGCGGACCATCTAGCTAAAAAAGGGACAAACATGCCGCTAATTGCTCCTGAACCTTTCTGTGGACATACAAAGGGCCACATCAACGAACTTCTCAGAAGGTGGGAGGTGAAGAAGCTCGTTGAACATTGTCTAAAACCTATCGATCAGCGACAAGCGAAACGATTCCTAAGGCCGGACACAGGAAGTTCTGATAAGCTACTTTCACTTAGCAGAGTAGACGCAACTGGTTACTTTACAGGCCACTTTAGAGATGAGATATCACTTAAACACAATTGGCTTCTCTGAGACCATCATCTGCCGATTCAGTGAAATGGACACTGAAAATTCAGAACAAAGACTTCGTAAAAGTCAGGAAACAGCTGCAGCACCTTGGTGGTACTGCCATGCTCCATTCAAATTATGGAACAATAAACCCCAGAGTGTGCTAAAAGTTTTTAAAAAACCTTAAAATATAGGGTACCTTATCAGGCTTTGCAGAATAGATATATTTTAGTCGCAGTGTGCAGTAGCTTAATAATAATAAGTCTTGCAAAGACTTCCGATTGAAAGACCGTTGCTAAAGCATCTGAAGTTTTTGTCCAAATGCCTCCCCGCTGCATTAAGATTTTCAATCTTGAAGCCATGGAAAGTTCTTACCGAACTTCCTCCATTGTTCTCTTGCAGGGAAGCTATCGACATACTTTCTTCCAGAAGAGATTCCAGTTATCAGTTTGTCATTTGCTGTCAAAAAACAAAGTGTCTACCAACCTTTTGAAAAATTCCCTGTGTGCAGAACACCAATACAACCGACTACATCAGTTAAATTGAATTTAAATTCAAGATTTTACGTTAAGTTTTTTAACTTTAATTCAGCTTAAATTGCCTGCATACATTTTTGGCTACGTTTCGAAAAACATTTTGTTGCATTGTTTTGCGTAGTTTAGGTTAGGCCCATTATGATGCCGCGTGGGGAACTCGTGCTTATCTCTCCTAAAACCGGTGTGTACTGTTCAAAAACTTTATAAGGTCCTTAATTCCAACGGAGCTGATAACTTCCAATTCATTAAATGGTTGTCTACCGAAAATGGTGAATCTACGTCTGGATAGAGCAGGACAGTGACACAGAAGGTGCGGGATCGTTTCTTCCTCGTCTAGGCAACTTCTGCAGAAGTCATGCACTTGCACACACATTCTCTGGGATGTGTCTACCGATTAGGCAATGCCTCGTTATAACTGAAATAAGTGTGTTAAACAAAAAGCCATTTGTTTTGTTTTCTTAATGTACAGTGTAAGTGCCTTTCAAACTTTAAACGCGTTTTTCTCAAAATGTTGTTTCCAAAGTCGGTGACCAACATTACTCGAAAACGGCTGAACCGGTTAGTCTCAAATTTTAATAGGGGCTTTAAAAATATATTTTTTAGTACTTAATCGAAGATTTTTTCTTACCGCTAAATATTTTTTTTATAAACAATTTAAGATCGAATTTTTGGTCAAAAATCGATTTTTTATTTGAGAAACCGGCATTTTGTCAAAATAAATTATTTTGCTTATTCCTTCGATTAATTACTAGATTTAATATTACTTTAACGAAATCTGTTTGGTTTTTTAATTTCAGAGAATCCAGTTCAGAGATATAGTGGTCACCGCAAAACGTCTTTTTTGAGATCAGCTTCCGGAGATCAATTGTAGCTCCTTTCCAAATAAAAATTTTTACTTATACCCAGTCTTAAAATACAGAAAAAAGATAACATAATACCCTATGATCAGAAAGTGTCGGGAATGTTTAAATAAAACAAAACAGAGTTAAATTTCAAGCAAATTTATTTTCTCTCCTTTAAAATATGACCCGTCTGAAGCAACATACATGCGCCAACGTTTAACCCAGTTCTCCATGCACCCCTAGTAGGCCGACGAAGGGATGGGCTTCAGCTCCTTCGTCGCATTCTTTTTGATCTCCTCTATCGACTGAAATCTCCTTCCAAAATCTACTTCCACGAAGTGTTAATTTCAACTTGGGAAACGAAAAGAAGTCACTCGGGGCCATATCAGGTGAATACGGTGCTTGCACGATGGTATTTACTTGGTGTTTGGTCAAATAATCCAGCACAATGGGCTCGGTGCGTAGCGCTTATCATCATGCAAAATCCAAGAATTGTTTGCCCACATTTCCGGCCGTTTGCGACGTACAACATCTCTCAAACGCTTCAAAACGGATAAATCATATTCTTTATTGACTGTCTGCACTACGCCTTGGCAATCGAAGAAAACAGTCAACATCACATACCCGGTACTTTTTGATCATAGGGTAAGTGTACAAATTTTTAGATCAATAAATTTTAAAGTTTTCTCAGATAAAAACCTGGAAAATTCGCTTTTATTCGGCCTTCTAACTGTATATAGTCCCTTAAGACTGTGACTCCTTAACTCTTCTTAGTAGAAGTTCCGTGCGTTGAGAGTCAGCTGCAGCTGTCGGGCGATTTTTCAAGTGGCTTCATTACGCCATCTTTTGTTGTTGTTTTGCGGAACTTCCATGTTTCTTTTTTTATTAAATGTTTTTTTTTTAATACCGGCATCTACGATGTGCTTTGTGAAAAGGAAATTTGGGAGAGTTATTTAGTTGTTCCTTGCTCCGATTTTGCTTAGCTAAAACTTAAGTCCAATTTGAGTTTAGTTTGTGAAACTACTGACTCTCATTTAGTACTACTATAGCACTTAGCTAATATGGTTATTTTTATTGATTTATGCCGCTCAAAGAAACAACTTTCTGGCTCGTCCAATAAATTCATTCCTAATTTTGTCCTTATTCCATTTACGACAGAGTTCATAAAAAGAATGACAATCAACTTTGGTAAATTGATATAATTTATAAGGAAATTTACCTTTGTATGCATAGCTGTATATATACATATATACATACATACATACAAAAATATAGATAGATATTTTTTGCTTTTTACTACCGCAAGCCTTAGCCCCTTCGCTTAAGTTGTGAAATGTCACTGTCGCAAATGCGTCACTTTCTATTATCGTTAAGTTCCCTGTTGATGTCGTTCGATGTTTATATCCTTGCTTTTTTATGTTTATGTTGGTTTTTTTTTGTGTGACTTTGAGTGGTCAATCCTTCGATGATGTATGTGTGTCTGTGTGTATGTATGTAAGGCTGTCTGTGTGTGTAAGATTGACACTCCTTTTACTATAAAAACTGCAAAATTTCGAAGCTATTTTGGGGTGTTTTTAGTGACTCGAATTCCTTTTACTTTTCTTTTTATTTCATTTTTATATCTACTTTCATTTTACTGCAAATTTTTCGCTTCACATTATACGAGTACATGCGAGATGTTTTTTTTTTTCATTTATTTTACTAAACTTTTTTTATTTCGATTTTCTTTTCCATCTACAATTTGGTTATATTAAATTTTTCCTTTTTATTTACTCTATTTTTGCGAGCGTACATTTTTTTAACTCATCTAAATTTCTTGGGTAGCAAAAAAATTGGAAGTGAGGAAAAATAAAGGGTGCGTTTTCTGTTTCAGATCGATTTTGTTATGGCCAAATTTTAGTTTGGAGAAAGTGGTCTACAAAATGTCACTTATCCTGGGCATTACAGCGTGTTGAAATTATTAAAAGTTTTGTGAAATTTGAGAGGAAGTTACGTGACCTTTTTGCTGTTAACCAAATGCCGCGCAACTCGTGTGGGATTCTGCATACAAATGTACAATAAGCTGGATACAGATATTTATTGTTTCCTTGTTCACTCCTCCCGGGAGCATAGGACCTTGACAAGACTCTTTCATCGTACACAGTTTTGTGCTGTTGCACCGTTCCATGTGATGTTGGCATCTATTAGTTCGCGCAACATCGACCTTCTCCAAGTATTCTTTGGCCGACCGCAACCTCTGCTCCCTTGCGGGTTCCAGTCCAGTGCCATTTTCGTGATGCTATCTGGTGGTTTTCTCAATGTGTGACCTATCCATCGCCACTTTCTGCGTTTGATTTGCCTGAGGATGGGTTCCTCGGTCGTTAATCTCCACAGTGCGTCGTTACTGATGGTGTTTGGCTAGAATATTCTGCAGATGATGCCGAGACATTTGTTGACGAAGGATTGTAGCCTCTGTGTGATGGTGTTAGAGACCAGCCATGTTTCGCTTCCGTACAACCATACGGACTTCACACATGAGCGGAATTTTCGTAGTTTAGTGCGCTTTTGCGAACTCCCCCATTCTGCATGCATTCACCCGAATGCCGCTCTTGCTTTGTTTAGCCTGCAGTTGACATCTTCATCTGCTCCATCATCTGCCGTGGTGTTGACCTCCAGTCCGACAGTGCGACTAGTTTGTCCGCCTTCGCTTGCATGTCAGAGAGTTTGTGAGAGAGGAGGCAGATATCATCGTCGAAGTTCAGGTCCTCAAGATGTCTGGTGAAACTCCATACCAACCCCTTTTTGTGCAGAGTCAGTTGGCTCGTGACATCATCAAGGACGATGGCGAAGAGAAAGGGCGACAGGGGACAACCTTGCCTTACGTCTACGTTGGCAGTGAATGGATCGCTGATAACGCCTTTGTGAAGCACTGCCAGTTCGAAGTTCTCGTAGGAGGCTTTGATGAGGCGGATTATCTTGGCGGGAACTCCTTTTCTATTCAGTGCCAGCCATATTGCGTCTCGTTTGATAGTGTCGAACGCCTTCTTCCCAAATTTGCACTATTCTTTTCTATGACAGCCAATTTGAAAGTTCTCGATTGTTTTGAGGTTAGCTTAGCTTGGCGGTTCATCATGAATAGCCTTATGACGTGGTAACGCTGGGAAATTGTACATATATTTTTGAGAAAACATCATTCAATTCGTAATGACTATCTATAAGCCACTGCTGAAATGTCATTAACCCCAGAAAGAATCAACGCTTGGTGCACTTTTTTTAGAAAGCTCAATTATGAGAACCAGTCCAGTAATTTGAGCTTCAAATTAAGGAGTAGCACCACTTTAGCGGCCGAAAACAAGGCCTAACTTAACGATGTATTTTAGGAAAATTTAAAAGAGGTGTGGAATTGTTTCAGAGGTTTTTTTGTATCGGTATATCGGTGTATGAAAAAATGCTTCTTATCATTCTGCTGACAAATGGCGGTGATGGAGCCAATCTTCGAAATCATATTTATTTTTTTCTCGTAGTTCCAAAAAAAAAACAGTAGTGTTCTTTTTTCAATAAAATTTTGTAGAAATAACTATTTTTGAAAAGTTAATTCAGCTTTCGACCAAAAAATTAGTAATCAGTTTTTTATAAAAAGGAAAATTTATCAAGTTAAATGCAATTATGAAGAGTAAGTTGTTTGTAAGTTTTACAACAATCAAAATTTCGAAAATGTTCAAGTCAATCCTATTTCAAATCAAACCTTGTATCTTATAAATAAATAAGTGGCGCGAGCTCCTCCTCCTATTTGTGGTGTGCAGAAATACACTTGGAGGTTTGCCATTGCCCGCCGAGGGGCGACCGCTATTACTGTTTACTGTTTCATGCACGGAGACTCTAACCTATGCACTCCCGAATGGTAGCCTAGCACCAACCAATTCGGCTATGGCGGGACTTTGTACCTACTTATACAATATGAAAAAAGTAGCTTCGGGAAAAACACATTTAAATTTATACCAGCATTTACTTGGCGGTGTGGCAAAAATAAGAATTTAACCTCTTCAAAATATTTTTTCTGCCACAAAACCAACTAGATGTTAGGTAGGTAGGTAAGTAGGTAGAATTGGCAGCCGGTCTCTAAATCAACTAACCCTCGAACCATTCTGATACTACAGCAGCAGTTTACCTGCCTACTACTCGTTAAACCACTTTGTTTTAAGTGCAAATCCTTGATGCGGCATCGGTATCATTTATGAACGATGAGTCGTAGTATCTAAACCTAGTGGCATGCCACGCGGGACAGTAACAGAGAATATGTCAGATGACAGACTCTTCTTAGTCCTCATTCTTGCAGCTTATGTACTAGTAAAAAAGGAGGTGCATTCAATCTTTGAGCATGTCCACCTATGCGGCAGTGGCTTGTGATCAAAGCAACTAACATAGAGACGTTTTTCCTTGACTGCTTAAGTAGTGCCTTTGAGCGCCTAGCGTCCCATTTTGGCCAATTATGTTTTGTAGCTTTACATGTTAGACTATCAACCCATCTCGTATTGGTTGAAGTGACAATGCCACTTGCACCACGCAGTTTGCAGGTTCCATATCAAGAGGGAGGCGAGTGGTAGTGCCCTCTCTCGCTAATTTGTCTACCTTAAAATTCCTTACTTATATACCCTGGCAGCCATATTAAATGGATGCGGAAATATTCCGCCATCTCGTTAAGAGTCGCCCGGCATTTCCACGCTATGATGGAGTTAGTGACCTCAGTCTTCACAGCCGAAGCACTGGCAATCAAAATTGCTATTGAATATGCGACAAAACTGAAGGGAAATTCGTAATATGCACAGACAGTTTATCATGCCTGAGTGGACTCCAAAGCGTAAACACCTCCAGTAGTCTAATTAAAAATATTAAAGCAGCACTAAATACTCATCATAAAAAGATCAACTTATTATGGGTCCCGGGTCATGCTGGGATCCCAGGTAACGAGGCAGCAGATGCGGCCCCCAAACAAATCCATCTCCAACCCTGCCTTACTTTTGCAACATTTGAAAAACACGATTCGATTAGGACCGTTTCAGCATATATTCAAAGTGAGAAAGATAATAATTGGAAAGAATTTTCATCCTGGTACAGTAAAGTGAACCCATCAGGACAAAAGCCCCACTTTCCAAAGAATAACACTCGGAGCCAAACCACTACCTTTATAAGGTTACGCATTGGGCACATCCTCTTGACACACGAACACCTCCTCACAGGGAAACCCAAAAACACATGTCCTTGGTGTGGATCACTTTCCACGGTCGACCACTTACTAGATGAATGCCCCAATCTTCGAAGCCACAGGATCAAAATATTTGGCGACATTAAACCCTCCGCACTTCTTGAAAAAACTTCTTCTGAAAACATTCATAAAATATATAACTTTCTAAAACAATGTAAGTCAATAAAGATAATTTAAACTCCATAATTAGAATTAATTCAACACAGGTATTAAATACTTAAAGAAAGAGTCGTAAGCCCTGGCAGCTAGTACTCCTCTATATTTAGATATAAGCATTTTGATATATCTAATAAATAATAATAATAATATTCTTTTTTTTATTATTTCTTTGAAAATTTATAAAAAAAAAACCATTTACCTTGAACATACCATGCACCCTGTGCACATGCATATCAATATATATATATACATATATGTACAACTCATAATGTAAGTCCTGCATTGAGTAGAAATGTAAAAATTTTATGAGATGAGCTGATAAGAGCGCGCAAGTGGGAGTATGAACGGATGGACACTTGCTGGACAGTTTCTACATTTCTTTTCATTTCTGCAGCAACATTTTTCCTTTTTTTTGATATGTAAAGAAAGGAAAATAATTTGACTTTTTCCGGTTGGGTTTTCATCATTTTGATTTGACTAAAACTAACCCTTTCCTTAAATTTAGGGAATCAATTTTTTTCTTGGCATCTTTCGCAAGTAAAGGCTGGATATGTTTGCTTAGTTTTTGCGAGTAAGCGAGTATAAGATTTAGGTTTTCACAATTTTCTTTGTACAGTTTTTCGATATTTTATTCAGGACGTTAGTAAGGGTTATTCGCAATGTCGAATCTGCATGTATGTGTGCATGCATATACATTAAAGCTTGTGTGTGTGTGCATTCGGTGCTTGAAGTATGGAAATGTTGACTTCGATATGTTTTTTGTGACGTCTCTTCTGAAATTTGACTAAGCGTTTTTAGGGGCGTTGTGTTTTAGCTTTTTGAGGCTTTGGGATTTTGCTTTTTTTTAATATTCTCTTCTTCTTCTCCTTCTCCTTCTTTAGTTGCAATTCGTTACCGAATGCAAGTGTTCATGCATAAAATATATTGTATAAAATTTAGTATATAAAAATAAAATGAATAAAATAATGATTAAAAATATGCTTGCAAGAAATGTATAAATACATTTTCATACATTTTTTACAAGATTAGAAAAAATGTCTCTGTTTTGGACTAATTTCAAAAGATGACCGATATTTTGGACTCCGATCCTCTCTCATTCTCTCTCTCTCTCTCTGTCTCTCTCTCTCTCTCTTAGCTTCACAGTCTGTGGTGGACCATAGCTTCATCAACAATCCTCCTCCAATTCAGTCTCTCTCTTGCCTCATTTCTCCAATTACGAACCTTCATCGCTTTTAAATCTGCTTCCATGTCATCAAGCCATCTCTTTCTTTGTCGGCCTCTCTTCCTTCCACCAATTGGACGGAAAGTAAATACCCTTTTTTGGATTCTTTCGTTGGGCATTCTTCTTATGATGTGGCGAATCCATCTAATCCGCCGCGCTTTAATAAAACGTATTACATTTTCACCACCACTAACGTTTTCAATTTCGTTGTTGTAACGGTTGCGATACGTGTCCTTTTCATGCCGAATAGGACCGTACATTTTTCTCCGATTCACTGACGTGTATTTCGTAATCTGAGAAATTTTTTTCGGCCGATGCTTCGTCTTCCTTCTATCTTTCCTTGCCCAGCCTTGCTCCCAGAAATGTCTTCCAGGCGGAAGTACTGGCAATTGGGAAGCCTGTAGGCTATTAATCGCAGGTTTCTCTTTTAAGGGCAATATCGCTATTCTTTTGGATAGCCAAGCTGCAATCCAGGCACTGGTGGTGGAACAAAGTAGGAACAGCTTCGCCACCTTCAGTGAATACCATAAAGTTACCTTAAACTGGGCCCCGGGTCATCGGTCCCGTACTTCAGTCGTAAATCTCCAAGGTACTTTGGGCATATATAACCTCCCAAACTATCTGACGCCCACAACTTAAGGTCCATTTCAAATTAGAATTTCAAAGACGACGCTGGCGCCAATGTGACAGTGAATATTTAACGCCATCGCGTCATGTTAAGGACTTTTTGATGCCGGGAATTGAAGGCTGTGATCTCCACAGACGGCCATTGCGACTATTTGCTATACAGCCCATGAAACAATGGTTTTACTGCGTCGCCGATTCGGTGAGTAAGCTATCTCTCCTCTTGGACCAGTGGATTGGTTACAAAGAACGTGTGATACCACACCTTTGGACTTTTATTTGTGAGGGTATGTAAAGTCTAAACGCTTTGTGGATAAACCATCTACGATTGAGGCATTGGAAGTCAACATTCAGCCACTTAAGTTATTCACGAGATACCGACCGAAGTCCCCCAGCGAGTTGCGAGTCATTCAAAATTTGTGCTTAGGTTTGACCGAATTACGACGCAGTTGCGGCCAACATTTGAAAGGGATTATCTTCTAAAAAATAAATGCCATGAATGGTTCTACACAAAAATAATACTAGTTTTCGTTGTTTTATTTCAATTTAAAATCTGATATCTCTAAACTGATCACCCTATGTTAATGAAGATTCTCATATTCATCCAGTTGACTGAATGCATGCCGTGTTTTCTCTCTCTTCCAGTCGCCATGTTGCCACAACAATATTGCTTGCGATGGAAATATCATCACAGCAATTTACAGACGATGTTCTCACAGCTGCTGGATCGTGGCTGCTTCTGCGATGTCACGTTGGCCTGCGAGGGACAGCTAATTCGCGCTCATCGCGTCGTGTTGTGCGCCTGCAGCAGCTTTTTTGACACAGTGCTGACCAATTACGCCAGCGAGCGTGACCCGATCATCATCATGAAGGATGTAACATTCGCCGATGTGAAGTGTCTGATTGAATTTATGTACAAAGGCGAAATAAATGTGGAACATGTAAGTGGAAATATAAGTAGAAAAATAATGAATTCAATATAAAATATTTACTTGCGCAGGCAAATTTGGCATCACTCTTAAAGACTGCAGATGATCTCAAAATCAAAGGTTTGGCGGAAGTTTCGTGGCGTGATGACGACGACGGTCCACCGCTGCCCACCGCTGCTACCGAGTTTCACTCACCCACACTCGTGCACGACTTGTATGGCTCCCGTCACGAACAGCAGCGTGCCGGTTCGCCGAGTCTGATGGATCAGCAACAGCTACAACCACAACAACTGCAACGCGAACGAAAGCTGTCATCGCCGAAGGTTTCTGCTCCTGCGCAACAGCGTTTGCCCACCCTAACGCCTATACCGTCTACGAGTGGCGTTTCAATGGCTGCTGCTGCGGCCGCCGCTGCTGCAGCTGCTGTGGCGTCAGTCGCATCGCCGGCGGAACATTACTTGGGGCCGAAACGCAAGCGTGGCCGTCCGCCACTCGACGATGCCTACGATGTATTCAATGTGTGAGTTTGGGTTGGGAATGCGTTTTTGTTTCTTCTTTTTATATTAAAATTCTCGCTTTTAGTCGAAAGCTAGCGCACTATGGCAACCACATTGATGCGCATCATCATCATCAGCATCAAGCGTACTTGGAGGCGCAGCGGCATTACAACGATGAGCAACGTCGCCTTGCTGTAATTTCACCTATACCGCCGCCTTCGGTGTCATCTGTCGCAGCTGCGGCCGCTTACCACCAACACATCCAGCAGCAACAACATAATAAGCGCATGCGCCAATTGCAACGCCAACAACAACAACAGCACCATAATCACCACCACCACCACCATCAGCAGCAGCTGCAAGCAGAAGCGGACGAAGCGGAACAGGATGATGTGCAAGCCGACCCTGAATGGATTACCAGCAATTTGGAGGTGAACGTAGGTGCTGACGGCGATAGTGAGCCAGCTATTGAGTGCGGCAGTGAAGCCGCCTTGGCAAAGGAACAAAAGTCGGAAGTTGTTGAGGAAAAGGAAACAAATCGCATAGGGAAAATAGATGCAAAGAAGCGGAAGGAACGCTCCTCGGAGGAACACGAAAAACTGCAGTCACATGAACGCTCGCTTACGCGTAAACGTCCAAGCGCTGAGGAGCGCGACGATAGCAACGTAGAAAATAGCGAGCATGGGCGGGACGAACAGCAGTCACGTGAACATATCACGCAAAACGAAATGCCTGAGCAACCGCCGGAGCGCTTAGCCACCGCTGAGGAGGAGGACGAACAAAAAGCAATTGTTGTTGCTAGTGTGCCGCAGCCAGTTGAAGAAATGGAAAGCGTGCGACAATCCGCGGAGAAGACTAGCAGCGCTTCTGCTAATAATGCAGCAACCAACTCGAGTGGGTCACATAAGCGCACGAGTATCAGCAGCGACCAAATCGCGCCACCACCTTCGCTACATCACACGGCGCATGCCTATAGCAAATATGTGCCCGAGGGCTATCTGCTGAACGAGCACGGCATGCTGATGACGCACGATTTCGTGCATGCGCCCACCGCTGCCATACCGTCGACGGGTGCAACGACGTCTTCGTCGAGCAGCACAACAGCTGCGGCTGCGGCGGCGGCGGCGGCAGCTGCTAACGGCAACGATCAAGACTATGTGGATATAAAAATGGAAGAGTACGACAGCACTGATTTGCGCTTGACCACCGAAGAAATGTCCGAGTGGCAGGATGTAATTAAAATGGACGATTATTTGGCCAAAGGACGACGACCGCAATTCTGGGAAGAGCCGTTCACACGACGTGTAAGTTTGTTTGCAAAATCCTAGAAATTTTACCTTATAGACATTTCATTCTAAACTTTTTCAGGTATTGGATGCTATCAAAAATAAACGACTGGAAATGAAAAAAGCTGCACGCATTTTGGGCGTGTCCTATGGCACTTTGTATGGACGATATCGAGAGGTTTATGGATGCTTGAAACATCCCTATAGGTTGGTATGAAACTCATTTTTAGATATACACATTTTTTTGTTAAACTATTTCTGCGAATTCGACACAAAATATGCTTGCCGCCGTAGCCGAATGGGTTGGTGCGTGACTACCATTCGGATTTCAGAGAGAGAACGTTGGTTCGAATCTCGGTGAAAGACCAAAATGCAGGAAAATTTTTTTCTAATAGCGGTCGCCCCTCGGCAGACAATGGTTAACCTCCGAATGTATTTCTGCCATAAAAATATCTGCCGTTCGGTATCGGCTTGAAACTGTAGGTCCCTCCATTGGTGGAACAACATCAAGACGCACGCCACAAATAGGAGGAGGAGTTTTGACCAAACTCACAAAAAGGGTGTACGCGCCAATTATATATATATATATATATGTATATATATTTCTGCGAATTCGTTCTGGAATTTTCTAGTTAATGAATACGTACAAAAGCAAAAATAACGGAACTTTTTTCTACGAATTTGTTCTCGCCGTATGCATTGTAAAATTTCTCACAGAATGTATGGAAGACTAAGTACTTTTTTTAAAGTCAATCAACCCTAAAAGCATGTTGATAAATATTTTGAAATAACCAATTTTTGTGATAAAAAAAAATATACTAAAAGAAATTTTTGGGAAAGCAAATTTAGTATTTTTGTTGAAAATTTTTGAAATTTTTTTTGCCATTAACAAATGCACGAAATTGTTTCAATATAATGGGTTGTCCGGAAAGTAATTGCCGATATTACATATAGACGGCTTTGATAATTGTTTTGAACAGGTTAGGTTAGGTTAGCCTGGTTGGCAATAAGCCACGCATAGACCTTTTGGTCCCTAGCGATACCAGATGGAGACCGACCTTTATGAATACTGAAAGTAGACATCATATATGATGTAAGCGCTTTTAGCGAATCTAAGCAGAGCTGGGAGATCTGCTTTTAAGACGTCCTACAGGCCCTCAAACAATGGGGCTCCCAGGCATTTTAAACGCGTTTTTATAATGCCGGACAAACGCACAGAAGGTGTTTTAAAGTTTCCTCAACATTCTCTCTGCGTTTCCTGCATTTGCCCGTGTTAGCAATCCCTGTCTTTTACGCATGTGCAGCCAATAGATTATGGCCTGTCGGTATACCTATGATAGTTCTGCAGTCTTTTCGAGAGAACGTATGTAAGTACGAACTAAGTCAGTTTTTTGTCGTTAGTTCTACACATACCATTTGCTGTTTTGCATGTCAGATTAGTCCACCTAGCTTCCACTCGCCTTTTCATATAGTCGTCCATTTCGTTGTATATAGTATTTAGCGGTGTGGGTATGTCGTTCTCTTGTTCAAATGGTTGTCTAAAGCACTTTTTGCTATCTCATCTACTATTTCGTTCCCCATAATGCCTTTGTGACCAGGTACCCAATAGATATGTAGCCTACTATTTGCGGCTAGCCTTTCTATAGCCTTCCTGCTCCGTTGAACATTTTTGGATTTAATACAATATCAGCTTATTGCTGTTATTGCTGCTTGACTGTCCACGTATATATTAATTGTTGAGTTCTTTCTTGCTCTAGTATAGGCTAGCTCCGCGGCTTTCCCCACAGCAAAAACTTCCGCTTGGAAAATACTGCTGTGGTCCGTCAGCTGGACAGGCTGCCTTATCCCTAGCTTTGAGCAGTAAATGCCCGCTCCCACTCCGTCTAAAGTTTTAGAGCCGTCTGTATAGATGTGAAAAGTTCTATGGCCAGGCTTCATGCCTTTGTGCCATCCCTCCTCTTCAATTGTAGTGCGAAACTTCTCCCAACTAAAGTACGGAGTCATGCAGTCTGTGCAACCTGAGCACCACTTCCCTATTGAGCTGTGACCGAACGTTCTGTAGGTGAATACTCCAGCAGCCACTAGTCTCCTCGCGGATTTCGATGCCAGGTTTTCCACCATAAGATCAATAGGTGGCATGCTGAGTATCATTTCCAGCGCCGCCGTTGGAGTGGTTTTCATCGCTCCTGTTGTGCACAGAGCAGCAAGTCGCTGAGTTCTTTCCAGTGGCATTAAGTATGTCAGTTTTCTTGTCGCAGTCCACCATACTAGAGCCCCATACAGTAATATCGGTCTAACTACTGTCGTGTAGCACCAATGCATCAAAGAGGGTGATAGACCCGAAGTAACGCCCAGCATTTTGCTACATGCGTACAACGCATTACTGGCCTTTTTCATCCTTTCCTTAACATTGTGCTTCCACAGCAATTTACTGTCTAGTATTACTCCGAGGTACCTCGCATGATCTTTTTGTTTGAACAGCTCATGACTATTTATTTAAATTTTTTTCTTTTGACAGTTATTCTATCACTTTTAGCTTGCTTTAGAAAAAAAGTGCGCGTAATTTTGTTCATATTTGTTTGTTTGGCGTCAATTTTAATATGGAGCCCACAAAAGAGCATTTTTGTCATATTTTACTTTATTATTTCCAGTAGTCCGGGAGCCAGGGGTCGATTTTGGACTGCGTTTTTATACCGTTAAATGCGCCGTAGAGGGGGAAAATACGTCAGCTGAACGCAATGATACATTCTTGCTTCGGCTGACGGTCTTCCCACCGGTATAAACGCAGCTGACCAACTTTATTATATTTTCATATGTGTCCAAAATTATGTAAAAAATGTCCATCGGCATAAAGTAGTTTTAGTACTTTTTAATTTATTTTACAAGTTCCCCTGTTCAGATGTCGTATTTCCCCCCCCTCTACCGCGCAGCTCACTTTTTTTTTTTTGTTCTACTAAATGTCAACAATACACAAAAAAAATTTCAGCCGGTATTAAATGAGTTGTTAAAATTTTTTTTCGACACGTTTCGCAGCATCCCACGAACGTACCCATTAATTAATTTTGCTTTTCGTATTTTCTTTTACAGCAGCACTACTTTTCGTCCCACCCAATCAAACCAGTTAGCCGTGCAGCCGCGTTTCGACATGGTCTGGCCTTCGCCTAAACGTGACAGCAGCGGCTTATTGCCCGGCCAGTTGGGTAGGTCTGACGGTATAAATGGCTCACTTACTTGATCTATACATTTTTTTACTAAACTATCTGCTATTTTTAATTACAGAAATCGGTAAAATACGTCCAAAGGATCTAAGTGAACTGTGGACGCGGCCACAAATTTGAAAAAAACCACAACTAAAGATTGCAACCTGTAAATAAATTAGCTGTTCACCAGTAATAAGCGAGTGTTGTTGTCTGCAGTAGAGCTGTAGAGTAGAGGAAAAGTGTTACTAGACTATTCTTAATTTATTCATAATTTTTGTATTTCTTTCAATTGCTTTACTATCAAACAAGAACACACATAAGTATTTACATACGTACACATCTGAATATCAATTAAGAAGAAATTATTATTAGGCTTAAGCATGGAAAAGACATTGAAAAAGACACGTAAAAGTTGTAAGTTTAGTGTGAGGCTAGTTTTAGTTGTTCCCAATCGACACACGCACATACAAAGCGGCGTACGTAATTGTATTTTTATAGGACGAGTGCTGCTTACGTGAAGTGAAGGAGTGAAGGTACTGAAGTAGTTATTGATTTGTTTAGATTTACTGCATAAATCGTAATTTTTAGCTAAATCATATTGAAAATTTGAATAACTTAAGGTCTAAGTGCAAAGGATTAAATTAAATTAATGTATTTAATTAGCAAATAAAATTCTTGAAATGATTGTCGAGGCAATTTGTTAAATTTGGTCGCGTATTACTGTTTGCAATGTTTTTCGTAGTTAAATTCAAATTAACTGACTAGAAAAGTTTGTATTTTTAGACAACATAAAAAATACATTTATGTAGATTTAAGATGCTGTAAATAGTCGATTAATGCAAATAATGCAAAATACATTTTATTATAATATAAACTTTCAAGAGCGGATACAACAAAACTTGACGACTAAATGTGTGTTGGTATGCTTATAATTAATATAATTAATAAAAATATATATTTAATTTCTATCGTACATACTTACGTTTGTTATTGTTGTTATCACTTCTTCTTCTTAATTGACGCGATAACCGCTTACGCGATTTTGGCCGAGTTTAACAAAGCGCGCCAGTCGTTTCATGCTAGCCGGCGCCAGTTGGACACACCAAGTGAAGTCAAGCCCTTCTCCAGCTGATCTTTCCAACGCAAAGGAGGCCTTCCTCTTCCTTTGCTACCACCAGCTGGTACCGCATCGAATACTTTCAGTGCCGGAGCGTTTGAAACCATTCGGACGACATGACCCAGTTGTTGCTATCACTGCTAATGTTGAAATGCCTGAGTTGATTCCTTATTGCACGGATTTCGCTTCCGCTTGACGAAATAATGTCGTCATCTATTCGTCAGAACTGTCATTATCTAACGTATCATCTCTAAGGGTTTTCTAAACAGAGGTGTTATTTTGATATTCAAAGAAAAATGCTATTTTTTAATATAATATAAATGATCGGATGTTTATTTCATTATAAAGAGGAAGGTATGCCGTTAAAAGTGGAAAATAACATCAGGCAAATGACCACCGCGATCACGCTTACAAGACAATATCCTTTTCATGAAATTTTCCATAACCGAATTGCAAAGTGGCTGCCCTATGGCCTCGTTAGCCTCACGAATTCCATCTTTGAGGTCTTGAATCGACGCTGGGCTGTTGGCGTAGACCTTCTCTTTCACGTGGCCCCAAAGAAGAAAGTCACAAGGTGTTAAATCACAAGATCTTGGTGGCCAATTGTGATCACCTCCTCGAGAGATAACACGGTTCGGAAACTTTTCCCGTAAAAGATCAATGGTTTCGTTGCTTGTGTGGCACGTAGCGCCGTCTTGTTGAAAATAAACGTTGTCCAGATTAATACCATCCAATTCCGGCCATAAAAAATCGTTAATCATCTCTCGATAGTGCAATCCTATTCAAAATAACTCCTGTTATTGGAAAACCCTTTATATAAAAATTCTGCTGGTTCCTTTGGCAGTGACACTGAGAGACTGAATCGAAGAACTGAAATTCATTTTGACTCTACCGTCGTCTCACAACGTAAGTTTACATTATAAGGAAGATAAGACTTAATCACTAATGGCCCCTAATGTCTTTAAATGAAAACATGACTATTTTACTATACCTATGCGTATCTTATCGCTCAGAACGACAAACTTCGCGAGCCTTGCAGCTACGAACTAATCTGGGCGGCTATATGCCGACACGCGTTCCCAAAGGGTTAAAAGGTTATATCGATAACTTGATAGAAAATTAAATTTTTAGTTACCTGGAAGCTCAAGTCGTTACCTTTAATATAAATATGTTAAATTCACGTCCAAAGACAAAAAATTCTGGCCAGAAGAGTCTGGCTAGATCCGGATGCACAACGGAGGGTTAATCCCAAAGTCAAAAATTCTGGCCAGAAGAGTCTGGCTAGACGCGGGTGTCCAACGGAGGGCTAACCCTCATAAATTATAACGGCGATGTATAACAAAAAGGTTTTAAATGCAAGACGCGAAGGTTCTGAATAAATAAGCGAGAATTTAAGACGGTATGGGGTCATCTATTGGCAATTCCAATGTCTCATATCTGCCCGAAATGCGTATACAATACAACCAACTCTTTTTTTTCCACGGTAGATACGTTCCTTCACGAGAATGGCACTGGACTGGAACCCGCAAGGGAGCAGAGGTCGCGGTCGACCAAAAACACTTGGAGAAGGTCGATGCTGACCGAACTAGCAGACGTCTACATCTCATGGGACGGTGCGAAAACAACAGCACAGAACCGTGTACGATGGAAGAATCTTGTCGATGCCATATACTTCCGAGAGGAGTGAACATGAAAAAAAGATACCTTCCTTAGAATGGCATGCAAAACCATAATCGGGTTGAAATAGATGTCGCATGTTTGGTGCGTGACTGCTATCCGGAAGTGCGTACGTTCTAATCTCTTAATAGCGGTCGCCCCTCGGCAGGCAATGGCAAATCTCCGTGTGGCAACCAGACTGAACGGTCAACCCGATGTCAACCCTGACAACAGGAGAACAAGAAAAAACGTAACTGAATAAACGCTACAGTTCGAACAAATCACCGGCGAGGACAGACGCGTTGTACTATTTTGCATTGTACATATTTTTCTTTAAATCTTACTTATTTAACCTTGCACTAAATATTTATGTAAATAAGAAACTTAAAATAAAATACATTTTACTAAATCGATAAAACTATTTGCCACTATACCCACACTCCAAGTGTATTTCTGCCATGAAAAATCTCCTTATAAAAAATATCTGCCAGTCAGAGCCGGTTTAAAAACAATAACACAACGGGTTCTACACAAACAGCGATAACTTTTACAATTATTTTTTTTTGTTTGAAATTCTAAAGTCAAGTCGAAACATGCTGTATTCCTATTTTTGGAAAATAAAGCAATTGACTAGCAAAAAAAAAAATGTATTGAAAATCATCATTTTTTCGGGCCTCTGACTACCCCTAACCCTTTAACTAAAATATTTGACTTAATTGGATCAACTTTAGCAACAAACTTACGATCATTCAATAAGCTAAAGAACAAATCTCCTAATTTCGACTTATGCCATATCTATACAATTTACCCAATCGATTTTGACGAACGCCTTGGCAAAGTTCATGTAAACAACTTCCGTTTGAGCTTGTTGTTCCAGAACACTTAATATATGATTCGTAAAGAGAGTTAAATAATAAATTAATGTATGAACGAAACAAATGTTTTTAATAAAAAGTAGACAGCGCAATTAAACCTTTAAAAACCCCCCATCTTTGTTATACCCTGCGAACTAGCATTGTCGAGTAAACCATTTGCATTGAGTCAGTCAAACAATACTACACAACTCGTTGTGATAAGATCTTGCACCCTTCGCGCTTTGGTATTTCCATATATATGGGCCCTTGAGTGCATCCCAAATTGCATTTGTCGTTTCTTATAAAAATAACACCGATGGTGAGCTAATAATAATAAATTGTCCATTATAAATAAGTTAAGATTGAATTATTTGTAAAAAAATTTGGCCCGAAACATAATAGGTGTTCTGGAACGAAGGCAAACAAGGGTTTTACGTTCAGAGAAAACAGGAGGTGAAGCGATGAAAGTCGCAAAATTGTTGTATTCGCTGATGAAGTTTCTGTCAAAAATTTCTAACGGAGCAGTCAAACAGCGATTTTTAATTCGAAAAAGTCGTAAAGGATGTATAGGAATGCCACCAAAATGTTCTACAGCTCGTAATTTGCTGACTTCGAAGATGAATAATTAAAAGCACTACCGCATTATTTTCTTTTTGATGACAACACATAGTTTAAAACACAACAAAAAATGTTAATAAAATATTTAAATCGTTGAGTAGAGTAAATCGCGCTAATGCCAAAAATTCTGATATCGAAATGACGCACCAGTGTGGAGTTGTCGATTCTTCACGAAGCAACTACGATAAGCCGATAAATGTGCAGAAAGTCTGATTTATTTTTGACTGCTTCAAATCACTGAACTACAAGCAACTGGATCACAGCGGCGGAAGTCGGAAACCCTGAGCGGATGTAGTCCTTAAACTTCATCTTTCACTTTACTTGCACTACTTAAGGTTTTATGCACATTGCCACAGAATAAGACACTCACAACACATTCAACAAATGCTGCAGCAATATTAATTATTAATTATAGCAAGATCACTTATTTACGGACTAAAAGCATTGTAACAATTATTTATTTTCGTTAGCTTTATCCGGTTCCTCCGATTATTAAATCACTATTGAGAATACCCTGTGTCCGTTTGACGTACTATCATATTTCCGTGCCATTCACAATAGTGTTATCGATAAGCATATCGTGTCACTCGACAAGTGTCAGAGAGTGCAAGTCTTTGCATGCCACAATTATTTGTTAAATTTGTAAATAAAATATTTGTTACTATTTTTTTGGTAGGATGTTAAAGGAATTGATTGTGGGAGATACAACTTTTTTCTTTGAGTGTACAGTGAATGGCGATGTAATAGAGTATTTGTTATATGATTCCGTTGAAAATTGGGTAGCATCGAAAACGAAAGAGGAAGTGGCGCAGACGTTGCAGGTTCTGCAGATAAATTTTATGCCATACAGCTTTATATTTATTTATCTGACATATAACGATAATTAATGTTATTTATTTCTTTAAAATATAGCACCTGAATAAGCGCATAAAATTTGATGTGGCCACTGCTTACGATACTTTGCAAAATACGGAACCGGAATCGGCAAACTGGGCAGAGAGCGACGTTGAAACGAACCAAGTGGATGTGCATGGTGCATGTGAACGTATTTTGGAACTAAAATATCGCGTTAAAGGTTGCCGATTGAATTTTGAGTGGGGCTTAAAGCGCCAAGATAACACTCTTACTATTCCACTACCCGTTCATCAAGTTGCCAGTGTAGTAAATAAATTGCCGGCGCAAATTGAAGAGCTACTGGATGTGTTGCGGCGCAAAGAGGACGAAATAAAGCAGTATCGCACCGAATATGGAAGTTTGCGCAGATGTAGGTTAAGTTCGGTGTAAATTATTCGACTTACTAACTGACTGAGTTCCCACGACAGTCGGTTCTACGTAACCGGAACGATCCGGATTTATATCCGGCTAAGGACTGTCATTTCAGCAGCATTCCCAGTATATGTGTAGGGATTGTAAATGCTGCTACAACAACAACCACCTAACTAATTAGTTAATTGATTTATTATTGTAGCCACCGTTGCAACAAATGCCTTTCATGTGGATAAGTTTCGTGAACGATATGCTGCAACTGATAACAAAGTAAAGATTTTGCAAAAAATTATAGCACGTTGGCAAGCGGAGCATGGAGAAGCAGAGTCAGCTCAAGAGGCAGAAACTTCAATACCCAACAATTGCAGTCCAACGAATAGAGTTAAAATAGAAGATGCGGATAAGAGTTCACCAAGTGGGCGCAAAAATGTACGCGAAAGTCCACGCAATAGGTGAATAATTTGTTAGTTCGCATTAGCGAACCGGCGTTCGTCGTTACTGGGTAAAAAATACCACAGAGGTAATAAAACCACTTCTAACTTTTTTCTAAAAAATATCGTGACCTGCCGCTTCAAGTACCTTTTTGCATAGAAACAAAAGACGCGCTCCCTACGTAAAATAAATATTTAATTAATTATACACCTATATATTATGTGGTAATTTTTACCGGTTGCGACCGTTTGTGTTTGTATTTGCCCAGCGACAAACCCCGGATTAATATGCACTTTTTTTTTTTTTTAATAGAAAACGCAAAGCAATGCAAATGCAAAAAGCGCGAATGACACGCACACTTCAATCACGCAGACAAAAATTGGAATATGAAAGTCAAAGTCAAACGTTAAGCGAAAGTGAGCAGCCACAAGGAACCAATG
This sequence comes from Anastrepha fraterculus, assembly GCA_037575425.1. NCBI lineage: Eukaryota > Metazoa > Arthropoda > Insecta > Diptera > Tephritidae > Anastrepha > Anastrepha fraterculus. Next base: position 8,913 of record JAYXIM010035103.1, on the reverse strand, counting down.
AAGTGCCGGAAAATGTGATTAACAGTGATAATTGCACGGATGACGCACGAAATACGGAAAAGAGCGCGGAGAAATATGGTCAAACCAACATCAGATCGCCAACCGAAAAGCCAACAAGCAATACAGCGAAAACAGTGCCAAGTCCCATTAATAATAGCGCAAGTGAGACTGCAAAGGAGGTAGCAAGGTCTTATAATTGCACGGAATATGTGTGCTTCCGTTATAAAACTTACCCGATTCTCTCTTCTTTGCAGTAAAAAACAAAATTTGTCACCGCCTGTTGTCGAAAGACCGAATACCCGCCAAAGACGTCGCGAATGTGCAATGCATGAGCATAATTCAATTGAGTTGAAGGTGATTGAAAACGCTGGACAAAGTGAGGTTTACACGGTGGATGAGTGTACGGAGCCGGTAAAAATTAGTGGTGTTACAAGTGTTGCTCCCGATAAGGCTTCGAAAAGTAAATATTTAGCTAATTCACAAAAAATATCGGCATCACAGTTAGTGCACAAAAAGGAGTACATTAATAATGATATAAGCGCTTACGTGGACTCGGTGCTTAGTAAACTGGATGCATTGATAAGGAATTAGTAAAGTGCTACAATAATAACAACATGGAGAATTGAATGCGCAATTCAAAGGTGCTGGCATCGAAGGCCAGCGCTACAAACTCACTTGCAATAAAAGTAGCTCAACCCCTTGCCTTACGATTAAATCTCGAAGAATAGTACGCGTGCAGACAATTAAATTTAGCGCAATTCTATGAGTGATTTATCAAAAAAAAAAAAAAAAAGCTCTTAAAACCGTTATCTATATTAAAGTCAATTTAGCTAGAATATAAAAAAAACCATAATAATATTTTTATTTTTAAAAGTTGAAAGAAATTCATGTGATTCTAAACGTTAAAATATATTGCGGGTGACGCCAGTCAAATTCGAATTTAGTACAGAAAATCTTGACGGGCAAGGCCCGTCATTTCCACTCAAGGGGTTGAAATGCTAAATTACTGTTGCGAAATTGTTGTATATGTGTGTGTGTCTTTAAGAATACTAGAATATGTAAATGTTAAAGTTTGTATTTGTCGCAATTTATAATCGAAACATAGTTTTTGTAATATATCTAATAATTTTATCAAATATGTACAAACAAATTTAACCCTTTTTGTATTTTGCAATAAATGAAATTTAGTTTCAGTCGAAAATTAAGTTGACTTCCCAATATGCCTTTCAATTATATTACCGACTATGGCTGATAACTTAAATATTGAAGCCATTGTTAGCTTATTGTGTCAGTTTCGGTATTAATATATTTATTCTCCATACACTTACATACATATTTATCAATAATGATAAATGATATCGTGTGTAATCATAACGCCAAAAATATGTTTGCCTATGTGCGTATGTGCGTACGTGTAGCAGTATAAACTTTTGTTACTTCATAGCTACATTTCTGCAAGGAAGAAATCATTCGTTCGGTAACAGTCGTTTGGTCGCGGCGCCTTTGACTTGCTGGCGGTGTTTAAGTAGATATGTATATATATTTGTGTTGACATAATACGGGTGGGAGTATGACTAACCATTTCATTCGCAGACTAGTGTACACTTGAAAATGTGGCTACAATTTGGGTTTTTCACAATTTGGTGTATTTTACAATACGCTGCGTCAATCCAAGCATGTGAGTGATAAAAAAAGAGTTTAAAAATGTGCAGTAACTTTAGGGAGGAAAAGAAAGTGATGCTTTTATAAACATTTTGTGCATACTCTGCATGCTACAGGAAAGGACATTTTGTTGTCTTAAGGAAAATGAAATAAATTTCTTGGTATGACGACAAAGCTTTTTACTGAGGAGCGACTTAAAATCAGATAGCGGAAAATTCCGTTTGATATTTGATTATCTGTGTTATATTTTTTATCTTCACAGCCCAACCCAACAATGAAAGCAACCAAACGCAAGTATCTCGTCCCTATTTGCTAACGGAAAATGGTTCAAAAATTATAGGTGGCTCGCCTGTGGGCATCACAAGTGCACCATGGCAGGTTTCGGTGCGTCTAAAGCAAAACGAGTATAACTATGGCTATGGCCACATATGTGGAGGATCGGTGATAACAACGCGCGTGGTTATTTCAGCGGCGCATTGTACCGTCAAGTGAGTATCGATATTTTACAGGCTACACACCCAAGCAGATATACTACGTAAATATGTATACATATATACATATATGTATCTACGTGTGTTCATATAATATATTACGAATTATAGCAGCTTTTGCACTTTCCCCCAGCTCCGCTGTGACGCCAAACACATATCGTGCCGCCAGCGAGTTTACCTTAGTTATGGGATCTGTGTATCTGTACGAGGTCACTCCATACACGCTGCAGTTCAATGTATTGGAAGTGGTGCCAAATCCTGATTACGATCGCACAACACTCCAAAACGATGTGGCATTGTTTTTCATAGATGGTTTGATTCCCGAAAATTATGCAACTGTAGCACCAATTTCGCTTAACCGACTGGCCTTGTCAGCGGGTGTCAATTGTACCGTCACAGGTTGGGGCATAACGGAAAGCGTAAGTACAAATTGTTCGTATTTATTTACTTGGTTATTATTTTACGCTTCCATAGGGCATAGTTTGGCCAGAACTATTGAGTGCTGTCGTCCCGATTGTCGCTTCGTCGCAGTGCAACACCAGCTATGAAGGCGCCATTACTCAGGGTATGATTTGTGCTGGCTACCTGGAGACTGGCGGTGTAGACGCCTGTCAGGGAGATTCTGGTGGTCCATTGGCATGCAATGACACTTTGGCAGGTGTTGTTTCTTGGGGCAATGGTTGTGCGCTGCGCGACTACCCCGGCGTCTATGCGAATGTCTCCGAATACTATGACTGGGTCTTGCTGACGAACTCCACATTTAATTACACCTATTACAGTGGTGCTATGGGCCTAAGTTGTAGGCTGCAGCAACTGGTGTGGGGAATTTTGTGTGTGTTGATTAGTTCGTTATGGTCAAAAGTGGCATAGATTTAAAATGTTTTGATTGGAGGTGAATATGAAATTGCCAAGGAGGAGAGTTGTTGCGTATGACTGTTGCATATTTTTGCTATTCATTTTTAAGTAGCGAACAAATAATAATTATTTTATATGAAACAGCTTTTACGCGTATTTAACTAACTACTTAAATTTTTTATATTTACGTAATCTAAATATTTAGGGAGAAACAAGTTATTATTGTTGTTGTTATTATACAGAGAGCTGCAATAAAATCGCTTAATTGGAAATTGATGAAAAAACGTAGTTCTGTTGATTTTGTTAAAATAAAGAGTTGTTGTTGTTGTAGCAGCATAAGCATACCCTATACATATACGGGAAATGCTGCTGAAGTGACAGTCCTTGAAAAGTAATGAGCCTTTCCGCGCGGAGCGTCTGCCAAGCGATCAACCGAATCGGCTGGTGGGGGAAAATGATCGTTGGACCTTCCCCATCCACTAGAAACCGGTCCCAGTTCGCTGGCAACAGCGGTGCAGTCAACATCGCTCCGCGCGTGTTTTAAAGTGTTCCTGTTTTAAAAGTGTGCTAGAATTTTGCAGTGGCGAAAATGCAGCGATCGTTGGAGCAACGTTACTCGATCAAATTTTGCGTAAAGCTAAACAAAACGAGTACCGAAACCATTGGGCTACTCAAGGAGGCTTACGGGGACCAATCTCTGTCCAGGTAAAACGGTGGCACAAGTCGTTCAAGGAAGGCCGGGAGGACGTCGAAGACGAACAGCGATCTGGAAGGCCTTCGACGACGCCTTCCTCTGCACCTCTGCATAGACCAAGATGGGGGTTCCGGTGCTTCCCCACCCTCCCTACAGACCAGACATGTCCCCTCCGGACTTCTTCTTGTTCCCGCGCCTGAAAAGAAAGCTGAAGGGGAGGCGTTTCGACTCCATCGAGGCGATACAAAAAACTGTGACAGCCGAATTGAACGCGATTCCGGCGGATGAGTTTAAAAAATGTTTCCTGCAGTGGAAGGACCGCTACCAGCGGTGTATTGACGCTCAAGGGTTATATTTTGAAGAATATTAGTTGTATAAGCCAAAAGGTTTAATAAAACAGCTTAAAAAAAATAAGGCTCATTATTTTTCAATCAAACCCTGTAAATCCGTGTCGTTCAGGTTACGTAGAACCAACTGTGGTGGCAACGAGAAGCTCTTCGTTTGCAATAGGTGGTGATTGGACTGGATCAGTGATAGTTGTGCAAGTATGAAAGTGGAGCCCAGTCTAGTGGACATTCTCAATAACAAAGCAACAAAATACGGGAATTTCCATACGAAAGTAAGAAAATGGAATGTGAGTTACAAATTATTTCATGAAGCGCAAAAAAGCTTTGATAAAAAGAAAAATAAGAAACCCTCAACGTGTTCGGTCATAAGAACATAGTTAAAGTTACTGCTTACTTCAGCCAGGTTTACATAATTGTGTGTTTGCGGTGAACTTATCTCATAAAATGTAACTAATTATAACATAAAAACAATATTTCCGTATTCTCTAAAAATACACCCTCGTTCATGCGACGTGAAAAGGGAATACATTGTATATATTGGTTTACAACTAAAAACAAAAATATATATAAAAAATATACAAAAAAATATACAAAAATATTATATAATATATAAGCATTACAATTATATTAAATTCTTAATAAAAATATGCTCTTTTGTCTGTTGAAATATAAAAAATCGAAAACTTTTTTGCAGGTATACAAAATCTTATTCCCGTAGCCACTACACATTTTTTAAGTTATTACATCAATATTTCCGTAATTGAAATGCCAAAAAAAATGAAAAGTATTGGCTGTACAACTAATTAATTTCGTATTTTTTTGTTAAAAAAAAAAACCATTTATTTAAGTATACAAGTGAAAAAATATTTTATTCAAAATATTGTCCATCGAAAGCGGCAACTTTTTCCCATCTTTCAGGCAATTTATGGATTCCATGCCAAAAGAACTTCTCATCTTTTGTATACCTTCAACATTGGTGAACCGTATTCCAGAAAGGTGATTCTGCATCGACCGAAACAAGTGGTAATCAGAAGGAGCTATGTCTGGGCTATAAGGCGGGTGAGGTAGAATTTCCCATCCGGCATTTTCCAAATAATTTTTGACCGGTACTGCAACATGTGGCCGAGCATTGTCATGATGGAAAATCAATTTCTCGTGTCTGGTCGCCCATTCTGGCCGTTTTTTGGCTATTGCTTGCTTCAAACGTATCAATTGTATATATCCTGTATAGCTCTCCCGTGATCGTCTGGTCCGATTTTAACAGCTCATAGTACAACACACCCTTCTGATCCCACCAAATACAGAGCATTACCTTCAAACAATGAATATTCGGCTTTGGTGTCGATTTGGCTGGTTGGCCTGGCTTCACATACCTATGATCTTTTACGCTTTGGGTTGTCGTAATGAATCCACTTTTTATCGCCAGTGACAATACGATGCAAAAACGATTTCTTTTTGTGGCGATTAAGCAGCATTTCAGCAAACAAAATCGTCTCTCAACGCGTCTCGGCTTCAATTCGTGTGACACCCAATTTCCTTGTTTGTGAATGTATCCGGCTGCTTTTAAACGTTTAGAAATGGCTTGTTGAGTGACTTTCAATGTTTTTCCAAAGTTCTTCTTGAGTTTTACATGAATCTTGATCGACTAATGCCTCCAATTCTTCGTCTTCAAACTTTTTTGATGGACCTGATCGCTCTTTGTCTTCTGTGTAAAAATCACCACTTTTAAATCGTGCAAACCACTGCTGACATGCTCTAACCTCTGGAGCATATTCAGGATAAGCTTCTGAGCGTAAACGATGTGCTTCTGTTGCACTTTTTTTAAATTGAAGAACAAAAGCAAACCTCCCCGCAAATGCTGTTTTGACATTTTGACTGTAATAAAAAAAGTTTGTGTGTTTACTAATATTCATTGTGACATATCAAATTTACTTGATTTATTGGCGTGCTTTAACATAGAATAGCCGTCACTGTCAAAATATTGACTACATAAATAGATATGAGGTTAGTAACAAATACGAAATTAATTAGTTGTACACCCGATACTATACAAATAACTAAAATTAACTAAAGGGTTTTCCAATAAGAAGTGTTATTCCCGTAAAATATCAATGGTTTCATTGCTTGTGTGGCACGTAGCGCCGTCTTGTTGAAAATAAACGTTATCCAGATCAGTACCATCCGATTTGGGCCACAAAAAATAGTTAATCATGTCTCGATATCGCAATCCATTCAACGTAACTGCTGCTCCAGCTTCATTTTCGAAAATGTATGGTCCAATGACTCCACCGGACCATAAAACGCACCCAACAGTCACACGTTGAGGATAGAGAGGCTTTTCAACAATAACTCTTGGATTTTCTGAGCCCCAGATTTTTGCCTGTTGACGAAGTCGGCGAGGTGGAAATGGATATGGGCCTTATCACTCAAGGTAATTTTTCGATCGAATTCCGTATCATTTTCATGCATTGCTACGACCCAATCAGCAAAGACACGACGTTGATGATGATCGGCCGGCTTGTGTTCTTATGCTACCTGGCCTTTATAAGCCTTAAGACCCAAATCTTTATGCAAATTACGGTGTAATGACGTTTGTGGAATGCCTAATTCCAAAGAACGACGAGCAATGGACAAACCTGGGTTTTCTTCATCACTTTCGGCTACAACAGCAGTATTTTCGGCTGTTCTTGAGCGACGTGCGCGGGTTTTGGTTTTAGTCTTCACATCACTAACTTGTCCCAACAGCTCGAATTTGTTCACCAATTTCTGCATTGCGGTTCGACAAGGTGCTTCACGATGGCCTAAAAATCTTCGTGTTTTACGAACCGTCTCTGCCGAATTTTCACCATCTTTATAGTGAGTTTTAATAATTTCAATGCGTTGTTTAAGCGAGTATCGTTCCATTTTTATTACTGGCGTAGTTTCTATTTGTCAAATATCAAAAAATGACAGCTTCAAAAGTGACATCTACCGAAGTAGCGGGCTATTCAAAATAACGCTTGTTATTAAAAATAGCAACAACATTACTTTATTTTACTGAAATCAAATCAAAAAATAAAATTAGCAGGAAAGGAAAGTATCAAAAAAAAAAAACCAAACAAAACGAACAATTGTGACAAAAGCAGTGATTCAGTGATAAATATGGATTTATATGGGAGCGGCCATAAAAGGCGAGTGGGCGCTTGTGCGTGACTAATATTGACACTGTGGGCATGAAACACTAAATTAAAAAGAAACAGTTTTTTTCGAGTGTCTAACAACAAAAGTTCTGATTCCTAACATTGTAAACACTTTAATAAATTCTATAGTTTTGCACAATTAAACTACATCCAACTCTCTTGCACAAATCTCAAAACAAAAAATGTTTTTCCAAACAAAACATAATTCCTATAAGAATGTCTTGGTGGTGGAGGTGTTTACTGAGTGGCACAGCCCACCATAGATGACTAGATGCGAAACTCTTTTTCTCGTGAGAGCGCTGAAAAATGTGCATTTTTTATAACATTCGTCAGTAATGCCACACCAGAAGAAACATTGGGTATTTTTTAAACAAAAGTTGCGAATTTTTAGTTTCCACACCACCATTGAGGTTAGTATTTAGTGTGCGGTTGCCCAGTAGCCGTATATCACCCGTATACACCTACATATAATAAAAATAAGCACACTCCATATGAAATATGTAGAGTAAGATCGGGTATTGTGGGCTATTCGGGTAATGTGGTCAACGTCTGTATTTTTCATAATAACGAACATGCACTAGAAAGATTGCTTATGAATTTCAAAATTCATATAATGGATGTTTTACGCTGCTCGCCTTTTGAATTGGACTCTTTACTGATGAGCAATCCATAAGTTCGTGCGTTTTTTAAAGGTGCTTTTAAAATTAATAAAAAATATGTTTAAAGTATTTATTAATCAATAATATATTTTCCTTCATTATTTACAATGTCTTCCCAACGTTTAAGCAAATTTTTAATTCCCTACTCAAAATTTTTTTTTCCTTGGAGCCAAAATACGCTTCGATATCCCTTTTTATAGCTTCTTTTGAGGAGTAGTTCTTGTTACTCATATGGGATTGAAGTCCAAGGAAAAGGTGATAATCACATGGTGCAGTATCCGGAGAGTATGGTGGATGCGGCATTAGCTCCCATCCGAGCTCGTTCAGCTTGCGTAATGTTTGCCTTGCGGTATGAGGTCTTGCGTTGTCGTGGTGAAACAAAACTTTGCGTCTATTCACTAAATACGGTCGATTTTTTTTAAGTGCCTCATTCAGGTTTGATAGCTGATGAGAATAATAACCAGCAGTTATCGTCTGATTTGGTTCTAGAAGTTCATAATAAACAATACCGCCCATATCCCACCAAATAGACAGGAGAATCTTCTTGGAGTGAAGGCGTCGGTTCTGGTGTTTCATCTTTATCTAACCATTGGCGTTCGCGAACAAGATTATTGTAAAGGACCCATTTTTCATCATCACCAGTAACGATACGGTTCAAAAAACGTTCATTTTCAAGCCGTTGCAGCAGCTGAGAACACACATTCACTCTCTGCTGAAGGTTGGCGACGGAAAGTCTATGCGGAACCCGTATTCTATCGAATGACCGTGATTTCGCTTTGATAGAAATGAAAATAAAAAAGCAACTTACTGATACAGCCCATAATAATTATGAATTAATAGAAAAGTGGAGAAGGAAAAAGCCGTTTTCGGTAAAACGAATGTCGCAGCCGCATTTTATTTCGACGAAGTCACTAGACGATTCTGTTGTAATATATTACACTGCGTTACAAAAACGAACTTTTTTTCTGTCCTATGAATCAAATATACTTTTTCGGAAAGGGGAGAAAAAATAAAAATACACGTGTA